>JAPYZL010057095.1:0-24268 GCA_030522825.1 Platygaster orseoliae | reverse complement strand
AAAATTTGGGTAAAGTTTAGTTCGTGGTTTTTATCCCCACTCCTAGAAAAAGTGCATTTATTGTTTAAATTTCAAACTTGAGTAACTTCTTTGATTTTAAGTTTTGTGAAAAATGGCAAAGGAAAAATTGTCTTAGAATTTCACAAACTATAAACCCCTGAAATATTGATTGTTGACTTTGGGACACCCTGTAATATAGTTCTTATCCTTCATTGAATTTTTATCTTGTATCATCATTTTCGATAATAACATCGATAGGTTTTTAGTTCATCGTTTTTTAAATCGATTTCTATCTAGTTGAGGCTACGTGCTTTTCTGCACAATGAATTCCTTTAACTGATCATCTCACTGATAATAATTAATCTGTTTTGTGTTTTTTCAATTGTTTTACAAGTTTCAATTCAATCTCAATAAATAATTTCAACAATAATAATATGTGACTATGTGCATTGAATGAAATAGAATAAATAAATGAAATATTCAATAATTCAATCATTAATCACTTGTAAGTGATTTAAAGTTATTCTTCTTTACGACAAAAATATTGATTGTATTTGATTTTGGTGTAGTCATAAACATTCATATAATGCAAAGTAATCCAAAAATTCGTTCAAATAAATTCTAATTGCGATGGTTATCAGTGAATTGTCCAAAAAACCAGAAATCTTCATGCGGAAATGATAACAAATGTGAATGATAAGAACGTCATCGAAATTAGTATCTTGGTGGGCTCATTTGATGAAACGACGAAAAAATTTCTTAAGAGTGATAATGAATAACGTCAATCGGGAAATCCCCAAGTGGTACTAATTTCGCAGATCGTTTCTATTGTCCAATCAAAAAATCAAAACGTCATTAGATTCGGAGTGAGATTGGTTTTTTCTACGTATTGAAGGTTTTTTTCCAAGTAGTCGACATTGTTCTCTCTGATACAGTGTTCGACACAAAATTAATATTCGTGAATAATTTTATTATGTTTTACTTGATTCTTATTTTTTTTTTTCATTGATTTTTATTTCCTGATTCTTCTTTTTTGAATTTTATTATTATTTTGTCTTGTTTCATTACGTTTTTCGAAATATTTTTTTATTTATTCTCTATTTATTTATAATATATCAATTTATTTCATCGATCTTTTCATTCATTTTATTATTATTCTCTATTTATTTATAATATATCAATTTATTTCATCGATCTTTTCATTCATTTTATTATTATTCTCTATTTATTTATTGAATTTATTCTTCATTTATTTGACCTTGTTGAATATTTATTTAATTTCCTTTTTTCATTCATTTTCACTCTTTGATTTTTTAGTTCTGATATATTTTGATTGTATCATTTTCATAAATTTTCATTTCATGCATCATTTTTTCTTTAACAACGTTTTATTCGTCTTTTTTATTTATTCACTTTTGTTTATTGAAGTATAACTAAATCCCAATTTCTGGTATATTTTGATTTATTTACCCACATTTTTTTATTTATTCGTACATTGTTTCCGTTTTGATTTTATTTTATCTGAAACGGTATCATCGTCAAAAATTTTAGGTTGAACTCTGAAAACGCGGATTTGTTAGAACAGTCATGTTCTAACAAATCCTTTATTTACAATTGAATATAACATGATTTTATTAGACGTAAATAAATATTTCATACTTTATTGCTCGCGAAAAATCTTTCCCCGATTTTCCCTGTAATCCAATTAGCGTAATACGTCACGTTGATGTAAATACCCGGAAAATTCGCTCTTGCGCAACCGTAACCGTAAGAAACCAGCCCCACCTGGTGACCGTTGGCAACTACAGCGCCACCAGAGTCATTCTGACACGCATCTTTTCCCCCTTCCGAAATACCAGCGCAGAAACTACTTTCCATTATCGCCTTTACGCCGATTTTCAGGTACGTATTATGGCATTTTTCCCAGTTTACCAAAGGCACGCTAACGGCGTTAAGGTATTCGCTAAAATCGCCGGATTCGGTTAAGCGGCCGAAGCCTGAAACGATCAGGAGTTCGCCGTCGAAAGTATTGAAGCTCGCGTGCACTCCGTTTAATGGGACGGGCGCTGTTGTCGATCCGTATTCGAAATCGGGCTCGACTTTTAAGAGACCGATGTCATTGAAGGGTTGTTGACCAGTTTGCCAGTTTACGTAGTAATCTTCGTGGAGAATGGCTTCGATGACGAAATGTATGGTGCCCCATTTTTTTGTGGACTTGGAGCCGGCCCTGACGAAACCGTCGCGGGCGTCGTCAATGCAATGTCCGGCGGTGAGGACGAAGTTGGAGGCGATGATGCTACCTCCGCAGATGAATAATTTTTTTGGGGTTGAGACTGATACCTGGTGGGAGTGTATGGAATTTGGGTCAGTCGAGTTTTTTCAGAAATAATTGTTTTTTGACGTTTTTTCAGAAAAGAAACTATTATTTCCTTCGTTTTTCGATTAGAAAGGATTACTTTTCAGGTCGTTTCGAGTAATCGGATAGAAAAGGAATACTATCGAAGCAAAAAACGATGGGATAATGGTTCACTTTCTGAGAGATTTGAAAAAAACAATTTTTTATGTTAAAGGCACTAAAATTGTGAAAAAAAAACACGATTTTAGTGCCTGAAATGTGAAGAAATTGTTTACTGAAACCATTAATTTTTTTTTGTTAGTATTCAAAAAGCATTATGCTATTGTTTCGGATAATGGTTACTTTTTTAGAAAAATTATAATTTTGAAAAAAAAAAAAATTATGAAACGAAAAAAAAAGGATTTTGAAAAACCGAAATTTGAAAAGGTTTTGTATTATTTGTTCATTGCTATTTCAATAACCAAATAACAATCATCATTAATTGTTGATAATTATATCTTATAGCTTAAATAATTTAGGGTATCAAATCAAAATTTTTTTGTTTTAAAAACATTAAAAAGTTATTGTTATAGATAAATTATCATGTATAATTTTTTTCCAAGTAGAAAATTTATCTAACATTTCTTTAAAATTATTGTAAACAAATTCATATTTAAAAAAACTTGCAGTTGCCGCATCATTTTCAGTTGAATCTTTCAGATTTTACTGAAAATATGTTATATTTGACTCATTGAGATTGACAGTGTGTAACTTTTTTATTGTGATGAGGGAAAAAAATTTTTTGTACATTACCTGGTGAGGGAATGCTTCGATTGGGATTTCCGAACCACCGATTATTCGACCTCTGGGTCTATTTTTTAATTCAGAACTGGTCCAAAATATTTCTCCATTTACTGTAAAAAAGTTTTTTTTATTATATAACTGTTTTTTAAGTACGAGGTTATTGTACATTCGGAGTTTTTATAATCGGAATACAGCTGATGCATTTATGAAAAAATTGCAAATAAAAAATTTTTATGTAAATTTTTTAGAATTATTAACCTTGAAATTCCGACCTTAAAAATTATTGATTATGATGTAAAATGTTTGCATTAATTAATTATTTAATTATTTATTTATTATTAATAAATTCAAAATTATGAACGTAATTTTGTAAAAACACTTGTAATAATGAAATTTTTAGACTTTGTTTAAAATATTTTACGGATTAAAGTTTTAAGGTCACAAAAACTTGTATGTTTTAATTTTAGAATTTTCGTTTGTGGATTGGAATATTTTTCTATTCAGATTTAACGTTTGCAATGATTTAAATTCTTAAACATATTATTTATCATTAAATAAATATTCTTTACATTTGTGAATTTAAATGAAAATAAAACACGTGTTATTTTGAAAATTTATAATAACATCAATGTTTTATGAATTAGTTAAAATATATCCAAAATTCAAAAAATCTTTTTGTTTTCAATGATGTTGAATTTTGTAATAATTATTAGGGAAAAAAGGAAATCGATATTAATCGATTGTTGAAAAACTGAAGTATCTTTAAAAATATTTGAAAAAAGTTGAAAAATTGTTTTCAAACAATTCACAGCAAAATAAGAGAAAATTAAACATATTTTCACGTATCATATTTGTCTAAAGTTTAAAATTAAAAAATAACAATTGTAATTTTCGCGATATTGGAACATAAGAAAATTATGTAAGTGCCGAAACTGATGAAACGATTCATGATTTATCATCACAAAATCTTTTTTTTTTTTGCAACCAAATACTATTTCACGTATTTAAGTTTGAAGGTCACAAAAATTGGTATATTTTGATTTTAGAATTTTCGTTTGTTGACTAAAATAATTTTTTATCCAGATTTAAGGTTTGCATTGATTTAAGTTCTTAAACATTTTACATATCATTTAATAAATACTCTTTAGGTTTGTGATTTAAAATGAAAATGAAACATGTGTTTTTTAGAGAATTTATAATAAATTCCAGGTTTTATAAATTATTTAACATTCATCTAAAACTTAAACAATTCTGTTCACTTTAAATAATGTTGATGTTCCTAATTATTATTACGGAAAACAAGGAAATTCAAATCAATTGATTGTTGAAAAACTGAAGTATCTTTTAAAATATTTGAAAAAGAGTCCAAAAAATTTTTTTTTCAACAATTCAAAGCAAAATAAGAGTAAATGAAACATTTTTTTATAAATCATATTATTCTTAATTTACTAACGTAAAAAAACAATCGTAATTAAGAAAGTACAAAAACTGACGAAAAAGTTCATGAATAATCAATAATTTTTTTTCCGACCAAACTGTAAATTGTTCCTAAAAAATATCATCACTTATTTATAAATTGTTGATCCGACTTACCAGCGCAAACAGCGAATAAAATCCCCAAAACTGAGCACAGATACATCTTCTCCGACTTTTAGAATAGCGACTGGTTTACTGCATCGCGATTTTTGAAAATATATACCATTTTTCCGCGTATCGTGAAATCTTATCGTGAACATCGGTATTCGCCAAAACTTGAATGACTCCTGAATATGGTCACGATCTAAGTAAATGCTTTTCTGTGTATGTTCTGATAGATTGATTTTCAAACATTTGGTAATTGGTTTGCGTTTATGTCTTTGATGTTGCCGCTATCGGAGAATTGAATCGTCTCGACGCCGATTTCACGTCGCGATATTTTTTTCGCAGAAATTCTGGGACAATTGGAATTGGGTTAATTCATTTTTGTGGATTCTGACTACAATGATAAGGTGTTTTTTTGGGAAAAAGACGGTTTTTTCCCTGTTTTTCATATTGTGATATAACGTATTTTTCAGATGAAGTTTGACGTAATTATTTAATTTACAAACCGAAAGTTATCAACGTTCTGGGAAAATTTAGAGATATAATCGGAAGAGTAGTATTTTTTCCAAGAGAATGCTTTTGATTGGTAAGAAAAAATTAATATTTGGTATGAGTTTTAATATTTCTGGTTTGACAATAATTTTTTGAAATTTCGATTCGTTTTTTGATTCAGTGGAAATTTTCCAACAAGTCATAATAAACTATATTCGAAAAGAACTTGGAGATATATTATAACAGTTTATTTTTTTACTTTTTCTCTGAATTGCAAAATAATTCTTTCTTTGATTTTATTTCTTGTTAGAAAATTGTATTTTTAATTAATGCATGAATTTTGTTTTTATATATTCTAATAGATAAAAACTAAAAAAAAACATTTAATGAAAGTGTTATTGATTATTTAGTGTAAGTTTAAACTAAAAAAATCGTAGTTTTGATATTTTCACGAAATCTATTATATGCAAGAAATAAATGAATATAAAGGTATATATATTAAATAATATTGCAAAAAAATATTTTTAATTTTTTCAACTAAATATACTTCAATGTTGTGAAAATTTTTATATTTTGACATAGTAAGATGGAATTTTAAAGTTTACTGTTTTATATAAAAACAATAATAATGTTTATAACAAATTCAATTTTTGTGTTTCTAAATTTCCAAACGTTTAAAAATAAACAAGAAAATTAAAAAATTATTCTAATATTTCTAATAGGTAAAAAATTCATGATCATTTATATTTCACAGATATTGTTTAATTTTTTTTTATTATTTTCAATCATAATCATGAGTGGAAATAATATATTGATTTTTTTTCTTTTTCGTTTATTTTTATTATTTTACTGTCAAAATATTCTTTACAATTTAAAATATATCATTTATTATTGTTGAAATATATAAAATATAAATAAAAAACTTTACTTACATTATATAGTAAAACCCTTAGACACGTATGTCTTAAAATTCGTTTTGGATTTCATTTTCATAACTATTTTACCAACGAAATTTTTTTTTAATCCGAAAAAGAATGTTATCTTAGAAATAAACAGTTTGAAAAAACAAAGTGTTTTTTGTGCATTAATTACTAATGAAAAACACATCTCAATATTGTTTTTCTTAATTTCTATGAAATATTAGATATTATGAAATATTAGATATTCTTAAAAAACTTTAATTCCTGGAGCATTAAATAACAAAAAGTTATATAAAAATTTGTAATATCAGACAATTTTTTAAGTTGTAGAAATAATGAGAAAATTGAAATAGTAATAAAATATTGGAAAAAGAGAAAGTTCTGGCAACAATGACTTGAAAATCACGAAAATCGAGATCAATTATATTAAATTTGTATATAAAAAATTTTTGACACTAGAGTCTAAAATGTATATAACTTTGAAATTTGGAAACTCGTTAAATAAAAAATTCTTTTTGCCGAAATTAGTTACTCTAAGATAAAAAATCATAAAACCCCCAAAAAAAATTTTTTGTATATGTTAGAAATTTTTGTGTCTGTAGTTCTGAACGTTTAAGAAATCAACGAAAACAATACAAAATTAACTTTTTAACTCCACCGAAGAATTGTCAATACTTTTGAATAATATTCGTTACAATTTTGCCATATTTTTCGGTATTTTTTTTCGATGGTCTATAATTCCCTGGTTTTCTCGATTGTACGTACTTGTACAGATTTTTTAAAAAACAGGTTTTCAATATAATTCTAATACTTTTTGGAACTCGAAGCTTCAGGCTTCAAAGTTTCTTAGATTTTCAGCATTTTCTTAAATTTTAGTTTTTTTTTCCATTAATTACTGGTCAAAAGAATTTCTTTAATTTTTTTTCACGTTATTCTATAGTTCAACATTCATAGTAATAATTTTTTTGAGACCAAAAATTAAATTTTATCTTAATTTGAGAACTCGATCATTTTCACAAATTTTTTATATTACTTTATTTAAAAGTATTATTATTATAAAGTCAACGAATTATTTTGTTATTCTTCATATTTTCATTGATTTTTGAGTTTACTATTCCTTTTTTTATTTTCACATGAAACAAGAATTAATCATACTCTCAATTTCAAGGGGAACTTTAACCTAAAAATTTCGTATGAAAATAAAGCACACGATTATTTTTCAAAAAAATTTATTGTGCATAAAAAACAGAGTATTCGTACAAAAATACACACAAGATAAACTTATCAAAAACATGTCTTAAACATTCACAATATTTTATACAGAAAGAAATTTTTTTCTCAGATTTTTAATGTTCCTAAATTGCGCATTTACGACACGAGCTTTATGAATATTCAATACCAATTGACTTTTGATTTAAACTTAAAATCCCAACATTTTTTAAAATCCAGTCGTAGTAAAATGAGACATTTGTATAAATTCCGGGGAATTCAGCCAGTCCACAGCCATAACCATACGAAATAATTCCAACTTGTAGACTTCCGTAAACGACAGGTCCACCGCTATCGGCTGAACAAGCGTCTTTTCCACCATTTTCGGCACCAGCACAAAATCGATTTTCCGTTATTTCATTCATACCCAGATTCATGTACGCGAAATCGCATTTTCTTCGGTTAACGATCGGTACTTTGACGGCCATAAGGAATTCGCTGTTTGGTCCATTGGCGGATATGGTTCCAAAGCCAGTGATTTCAACCAGTTTCCCATCTGTAACGTAATTTTTTATTAAAAATTGTTGGTGATTGATGAAATCGACGATTATGGAAAAAAAACTACTTCTAAGAAATCAAATTTGATTAACTTCAAATGATCTAAATATATGATTTTAATATTATCAACTCCTCAATTTGAAAAAAAAAATTGGAAAATTTAGTTTTATAATTTTTTTAATAACTTTTTTGAACGGATTTACAGGCAAATTTTTTTTTTAATTATTGTACATTATTTATAGGAAAAAAAATTAAACTGATAAACAAATATTACATATTCAATATAATAAAACTTTCTACAAAATATAGAATTAAAAAAAATTCAAATAAAAGAATAATCATTGGATTTAATTTAGTCTGATTCTTCTTGAAGAAATTGAAATAATTTTATTGAATTACTTTTAAAATTGAAAAAATTATATGTGAAGTATATTCATAATAATTGTCCATGAATAAAAAGATGAAATTTATTTATAGAAAAAATGGTTTCCAATAAAAATATTTTTTTCATGTTTCATAAAAAAAAATTCTACAAAAATAATGGTTGATACTTTGGCAGAGAAGTCTAACAATTATTTGCAATTGCAAAGAGAAAGAAAAATAGTAGATTATAAAATATAAAATGAACATAGTATATTATAAAAATGAAGGGAGAAAAATAGTATAATAATAAATAAATTATTATTAATAATAATAACGTGGTAAATTAATAAGATGAATAGAATTTATAAATAAAAAAACGTTATAAATTATGTTAATTAACGTATTTTTTTAATTAAAAAGAGTTGATGATTGATGAAATCGACCAATATGGGAAAATTATTTTCTCTTGAAAATTTCGTGGTCTTGGAGTCACATTTATTATTATCAGGGCAACCAAAAATATTGATTTAAATGGAAAATATTTAAATAAATATTTTGGCCGTTTTTTGCAGAACATAAACATTTTGCCACTTTTGGATTATTCTTAAATATTTTCAGGTTTTTTATTTTTCATTCCGAATATTTGCAAAAATTATTGACTATAAAAAATATTAAGTTCTTATGCATTGTTCGCCATTTTCTTTTTTTTTCATTTGCATTTAATTTCAATTTTTATATAATTTGCATTAAATGATTTGCAAATTAAACTAAAAATTATAAATTAAAAATGAAAAAATTGAATTGAAAATGAAAAAAAAGCAAATTAAATTTTGAAAAAATCAACCTAAAATTTCAAAAAACTTAAGATAAAAATGCAAATGATTTGCATTCAATTTTAATTGTCTTTTTCTTTAATTTAATTTATTTCATATCATTTTTTTAAATTTTCAGTTTGAAAATTAAAATTGAAAAAATTAAAAAAATAAAAATAAATATTTTTATTTTATCGTCAATATTTTTGGTTGCCCTGATTATTATTATACTAAAAATTGCTAAATTACTCAATTATGAATTAATAAAACTAATAACAACTGAAAATAAGTTTTAATAAACCAAATCGGTCTTTTAGTGTACGTTGAATAAAAAACAATTATAATTCCTCACCGAGATAAATTGGATCGGCCGCTAAACGGATTTGTTTTGTATAATCGTTCCAGATGAATCTTTCTTGGACCATTATAAGTCCTACGTCATTCTTCCAATCATACTTGTTGTTTACGAAATCTGGGTGGATAACTTTTTGTACGACATTGTGCAAGGTACCACCCTGTTCGGCTTTGATCGAACCTGATCGTACGAAGCGTCTTACATTTTGATATAAGCAAGCGGCTGATGTCAGTACGAAATAGCTGCCAATAATGCTACCACCGCAGAGTAAATTGTTCCTTTCATTCAAAATCGATACTTGAAAAGGATGATTTGCTATGCTGTCAGCCGTTCCACCGACAATTTTGTTCTCCGCGACTGCGTTTGCTAAAAAAAACAATTTTTTTTAAATCCATGTACATATTCATGTCACAAATTAGTATATCGTGCATATATTCATGTCACAAGTTCACACATATCATTAAGTTGTATTTTATTTATCTACACTCAAATTATTAAATTATCGTAAAAATTCGTTGCCGACCATTTTCCCGAATCCCTTTTCCCGATCGATCATTTTCCCAAAAAACCATTTTCCCGAAGGGTTCTTAATTTTTCCGACCGGGAATTTTTCCTATTAGCCTAATGTCTAGAAATGCCATGGTTACGCATTTACAAAACAATTGTCTTTTGAAAAAAACTTGAAAAAAAAAAAAAAACCTTCAAAATTTATATCTGAAAAAACCTAATTTGAAATTTTCACCACGAATCTTTTTATGAAATTCATAAATGTATACAATTTTATTGTAATAAAAGTGAAATTTCAACCGAAATTCGGAAAATAATACTTTCGGGAAAATTGTCGTTCGGTGAAAAATACTTTCGGGAAAATGGCCATTCGGAAAATAATACGTTCGGAATAATGGCATTTCGGGAATATGGTCATTCGGAAAAATGACCGTACGGGAACTTGGATTCGGGAAAATGGCCGGGAATCGTAAAAATTAGATTCAATTTAATTCATTTGATTTTTAATTATATCAGCATATTTATTTTGATTTTTATTCTAAAACAAAGTTGGGTTTTTTTGAAATATCACAATATTAAATTCTCACTTTTTTTATTTCACATATGAATTATAATTCCATTTAAAAAATTGTAAACTTCATACAGACTATTTAAATGTAGTAGTTTTATTTTTATTTAAATTTAAGTTTAATTTCTTCAACTCACCAGCGCAAATCGCGAACGAAACAGCCAAAATTGAACACACTCTCATTTTCGAATCTGCAGGTGAACTGGTAGCTGAAGTTCTCTGATAGTTGTATATATATGCTTCGTCTGTAAAATTGATCGAACTTTTATCATTTCTAGAACTAAATACAGATTAACAAATCATGAGTTTTATCTCGTAGATTTCGTATGATTCTTTTATGATTAGATTTGTTTTGTAATAAGAAGATTTTGGAATTTTAGGCGCATTTTGCAGTGATTTTTGGTAGTGCTAAATCTGATTAGAGAGATTTTCTGGCAAAAAGCTGGAATATTTTATGATAATTTACTGATAGATTTCAGAATTCATTGTTTTTATGACTTTTCTAATTGGAATGTACTTTTTTTTGTTCCAGGTGAGTGTTTTTTCTGGGAATTTCTTCGGTTCTTGGTACACAATTGCCGAGTAAGTCAAGTAAACTCTAAACATGAAAAATTGAAGGCTCTATTTATTTATTTATTGATTCTCAATCGTTGAATAAAAAAAATTAGGATGGCGCATCATGGATTCGTAAGATTTATTTGTAGAATTGCGAAAACATTGATGTGTTAATTATTTTTTAGGGCTTTGAAGATTTTTTAGGAACTTGAAGCAAAGTTACGCGATTCTAAAAAAGTTTTCTTCATCGTTTGGATGACTTTTACATTTTTCTACAGAATTTTTATATATTTATGTTACGATTGACGAATTAATTTATTTTATGGTTTTAGGAAGTGATTATTATTACGGAGTAGGTATTCAGAAATTTTATTAAGTTTTTATGAGTACTCGATAATTTTTTTTTATATTACATTTGATGTTTTATATATATTAAATATATTTAATACATTTTTACATAATAAATACAATTGATATAATTATTATACTGTATTAAAAAATATTTTATTATAATTTTCTAAAGCATTGTATTATTATATTTCAGATATTATAATAAATATAATATATATTATTTATATTATATATATTTGATGTACTTTTTAAATCGGAATTATTTATTGAGCTATAATTTTTTAACAATATTAATTTTGTTCATATTAATTTACAAGCTTTTTTAGTTTATTTTTCACATTTTTGTTTGTATTTTAAAAATGTTGAATAACGAATACCTCATAACATTCAGCTGGTTTCAAGGATATTTGAATATTTTGAAAATTTTCGTAGAATCATCATAATGATATTTGTAATTTTAAAAATTCAATAGATTCAGAATTATCGCTACGAAAATCCGTGAAAAATAGAATTCTAAATTTTAAAATAAAATTTTAACCCTTAAAATAGTATTCTTTAAAATTTATATTTCTAAAATAAAATTTAATAAAATCTAGAAAGAAATAACAATTTTCTCATAAACTATTCATGAGAATTTATTGTATAAACGTCTTTTGTTGGATTTTTTCTTATATAATTTGAATGGAAGCTAGTTAAAAAATCAAATATACATAGTTGTACTTGAAATTTTATTTTATTTTTTATTCTGTACGTGATTTTTATGTAACGAAAAACTGTATGCACAGTTGCATGAAAATATTTTTAATTATGCCGAAAAATGAAAAAATTTAAATATAAATATTCTATAGCAATTTTTAAGTACTCGTCATGAGAAATAATTTTATATAAATTAAGTTGATTCAATGAATACAATGCATTGGGTATGTGTGCATGAGTAAGAAAAAGAGATAAGTGAAAAATATAGTAAAATGCATTGAAAGAAAAAAATCTGTTTGAATAGATAGGGTATAATCTGAAAACGGGATTCAAAAAGCAGTGAATGAATGTTGGCGAGCGAAGATAATATTCAATAAGGCGATGCACATCTATAAAAGTTTCGACAAAAGTACCTTTTTCAGTCTCAGTTTGAAATAAGTAGGAAATGAAATCGTTTTTGTTTCTTGCATTTTTTGCCCTGGCGAGCGCTGGTGAGCATTTTAAACATTTTTTTGTTCAAATTATTCACTAATTTTTCGAACCCCAAAGAAAATTTCTCCCAAAGTCCATTTTTCCCGAAAGTATTTTTTTTTCGATCTTCCAAATTTTTTGAAAAATATTGAATTAAACTCGTTTTGTCAAAAGTTTTTTTCTTAGTGTCCTTAATTTTTTTAATTCAAGTATTTTTTAAACAATAGAAATTTTTTTTTTTTATTATCTGTGAAAGAAATTTTTTCTTGAAAGTTTTAATAGATGTAATTTTTTATTTTTAAAGTCATTTACTCTTACTACATATAAAACATCTATAAAACTACCAAATTCATGACTTGAAACGAAATAATAGTTTATTGGAACCCTCAAAAATTTTGTAGGATAAAGTTTTCCTTGACCTACGAATTTTCAAAAATTGTTTGCCATTGTTACAAAGAAGAATTTTTGCTGTTCATAAATGTTTATTTTATGTAGGAAAATTTACACTCAGACATATTCAGCATTGTGATAATCCTCATACAAATTTTTAAACATTTTGAAATTTACTTGTTAACTTTTTGAACTTTGTAGATAAAATATTTTAATTTAAGCAAAATTTTTTGTTTTCAAGAAATTCAGAATCTGTATAATGTATAACAATAATATATTACATAAGAAAATTTTTATTCAAACATATTAAGCATTGCGATAATCATACAAATTCTTATAAATTTTGAAACTTATTTGTTTACTTTTGGAACTTAGTAGATAAAATATTTTGATTTAAGCAAAATTTTTGTTTTTTAATTTTAATTTTTTGTTTTCAAGAAATTCAGAATCTGTATCTCTTTTTTCTAAAAATTTAATACGATACATTTTTTCAAAGTGTGATTGTCCTAAAATTTCTTAAATTTTGCTTCATTCAAATTTTTCCTGAAAAGGCAAAAACTTCAACTCTAAAAAAAGTATTTATATTCGATTTTCATGTTTTATTATTAAAATTTTCGATAATCCCTAAAATAACCTTGAACCTATCTTTGAACAATTTGTTTATCATGAAAATTTCGAAAATTAATGCAACAATGTGTTCACCGAAAACAGCTGCCATGGCAATGATTTCGGGACCTCTAGCACAAATACGTGATTACCCTTACCATGTTTCCATAACGAACCAATACAACCGATACCAATGCAGCGGTAGCATCATCATTGGTAACCATACCATACTGACAGCTGCCAATTGTGTCATCAACCTGAGACTCTTTGCAAGTATCAGAGCTGGTACGAATAGAACTCGAACTGGCGGCATACCATACGCAATTCGGGACATTGTCATACACGAGAATTTCACTAGAAACGATACTGGAATTTTCAACGACATTGCTCTTTTGAAGATTAGGTCCACTCTTCATTTTAACGAAAATACAACATCTATTCCGCTTCGAGAAAATACGGAAGACATCGGTGAGTGTTGTGGGATTTGGTTTGACGTCAGTTTTATTTGATGGTCATTATCGATATTGCAGACGACAAATTTGCCAAACTGAGTGGTTTCGGATTCGGTTGGGAAAATGTAACGGACAACATGATTTTGATGGCTGCAAAAGTTACGGGTGTCAACCAAAAAATTTGCAGTCAATTGTACCATAAGATCGGCATGGCTGAGATCACGGATGGACGTTTGTGCGCTGGTTATATGAGAAGTCAAGCTCTTAGCACTTGCAGTGGCGATATTGGCGACCCTTTGGTCTACAATGGTTTTCAGGTTGGGATATTTTCTTACGATGGTGGCTGCAAACGTCGCGATTATCCAGCAGTGTACACCAATGTGACGCATTACATTGGTTGGATCAGAAAAACACAAAAGGAAATGGTTGAAGATTTGTATGTGTCGAGTTTGGCTGATCCGTAGAAGAAACATGTTCTAATGTATTTTTGTGTGTATGTTCCTTTTCAAATAAATTAATTTTTAAGGCAAGTCATTGAATTGAGGTTACGTCCCACTTTTTTGTACAGTTTTTATTATTTTTCCTTAATGAATACCGGTTCTGTCCGTTTTCCGAAGTCAGGCTGTAACCGCCAATGCTGATAAATTAATTGTCTGAAATATTTTTTCATGGTAAGAAGGATAATAGAATCAGTAAAAACCTTGGGTTTGGAGAATCAAGATTTTTTTCTCTTTGCAGTTTTTGTTTAAAATTCGTAGGACCGGAGTTATGAATGTTTTAGTCGAAGCGGTTCGAGCGCGGTGTTGTAGGCGGGCGCGTTAGTACTATGACGCTACCGCGTGGTGCGCTGCCTTCCGCACACAGAAGAAAAATAGCTGCTTTTTGAGTTCTTTTTATAACAAAATGAACTTTTTTTTCAATAGCATTAAATTTTATGTTCGAAAAGTAATTTTATCGTGAGAGGTTTAAAAAAAGTGAGTGAAATTTTTTGATTAACGAACTTCAGATATTTCTTTTTTGTTCAGTATTTTATTAATCACTAAAAACATATTAAAAATAGATTCTTTAACAGTGATTGTGAGAAACGTGCACGGACCACACTTTGAGTTGAAAAAATGACCCGTTATAAGATAATAAGATTTTTATCGATTTTGTTATTGGAATAATGATTGCGGTTTAGGATCGATGATTAACTTCTCATATTTTTTTTCCCTGATTGTTACAAGATTTCAAACTGGAGAGGTAAATGAAAAATATATATAAAGAAAGTGTTATGCATACAATGTTTAATTAAAATCGACATGTGTGAATAACAGTTTTTATTGCATCACGCGTTGAAATTCTTATTCATCTTCCTTTCTACGTAAAGAAGAAAACAATAATATATATATTATTTAACACACACAGAAATATACTAATTTTACGGGATCGTCACTCATCTGACTCAAACTGAATATTCGTGGACTCAATCATTAGCGGTTCGAATTCCGTTTCACACTCGCAAAAATTTTTCTCGTTTTTCATTTCGTTGCAATCACATTCGCTTTCAATTTCCAAGCTCATCTTTCCAACTGTTTGATAAATCCAAGCATGATGGTGATAGATGTCGGTGTTGATTCCAGGAGATTCTTTTCGTCCGCAACCACGACTCACTGATACGATTCCAATTTGTTTTTTCTCGAAAATAACAGCAGAACCTTCGTCACCCTTGCACGGGTTCTTTCCACCTGACCAGTGGCCAGTGCAAAAACGGCTCGCGCCGATTTCGTTATTATACGAGTTTTCTAATATACGATTGCACTTGCTCTTGTTAATTACTGGTACACTGACTACCCTGAGAGTCCTGCTGTCTTCTTCTGTAGGATCAGTCGCTCCAAAACCGCTGATTTGGACGCGTTCGCTATCTGAAATGACATTTTTTACTCCGGTAACACATGCAAACGATTGATCTTTGAAAATCTGAGAAAAAAGTTCCTTTGCAGTTTTCTCTTAACGTTCATAGAAACGGATATATCATTGATCAAAGTCGAGTGGTTAAAGCGCGGCGTGGCAGACTAGTACCATGACGCTACCGCGTGGCGCGCTGATTGTCCGACTTTGACGCCGTGTGGCGACGTTGATTTTTGGCATGGACAAAAACTGATAAGGAACTTTCGTCGTGGATTTTCACAAAGAATTTGGATTCGCAAAAAAAATTTTCAAATTCCTCGGCTTACCGAAATCAAAGTCCTTCGACCACAAAGGTATAGGTTTTATTTTGCTGCTGTAAGTGAATGGGGGTTTCACTTTTAAAATTGCTATGTCGTGGTCTCTTCTGTATTCGGTGTTACAGAAATCTTTGTGTATTTCAACATTGACCACTTTATGAACTTTACCACCACTGTAGGTACGAGAGGAACCGGCTCTGACACATTTTGAAATTCTCTTCTTGTAGCAACTGGCAGATGTTAGTACGTATTGATGTCCAATGATACTTCCTCCGCAATGGTACTTGTTTTCTCTGCTCAGAAGAGATACTTGATGAGGGTGTTTTTCTATGGACGTGAGCATTCCCCCAATTATACGGAGGTCGGTGACGTTAAATTCCTCACCCAATGCTGCATCAAGAAAAAAACATTAAAAACTACGTATAATATAGGTTTTTCATCAAAAATAAAGAAAAAACCTTCTTAGATATTTTTGCGAGAATTCAAAACCAACGAAGTTATTCCAAGTTGAAGTCAACCAATCAAAAAAAAGGGCGTGGTTTTAGTAGTACATGACGCTACCGCGTCGCGCTGAATGTCAAACTTCAAATGTGAATAACTCCGCTGTTTTTGAGTTTTGAAAAAAACTGTAAAGTAACTTTCATCCTCAATTTTTGTGAAGAAAACGATTAGAAGTTGTTGTAAGTGATATTTGCACTCTCAATTTTTCGATTTACTCACCAATGCCAACTGCTACACAAAAAACGAGAACCGAAAACGATTTCATTTTGAAAACTCTTCTGAATTAGAAATGGTGCTGTAAACGATACTGTAACAATATTTATAGCCCATCCCGCAGTTTTATCGGATTTCTTCAAGCCTATTTCGTTCAGCAAACAATGCATGCAATCATTTCCCACAGTTTCTAGTTCATGTTTTATGTAGGTTATCACCCAGAATTTTGAAATACATTCGCGTCATCGAGAACGTGTCGATTCCGAATCGGGCGATTTTTACGCTCAGCTGCGGCTCGCGGGAAAAACTCGTGTAAAGCCACAAATCGATGAACATGGCCGATTTCTTTGGTTTTTCTTATATTTGTTCTTCAATAATAAGAGAAAAAAACTCTCATGACAGTATATCTATGATTTTATCTGTTTAAATACGTTTTCGTACGTGACTTGTTTTTTATTTTCTCTGAGTATCGATGAATGATATCTATTGTTACGACATCGAGTATGCTTATCAGACTAGGAATATTTTTCTGTAATTTAGAGATAGTTCGTGAAAAAAAAGTCGACCTTAACTTTTTTTCTATGACTAGTCGTTCTGTAGATGAAAATAGAAATAGGTTTCATCGGTGAATGGAAATTATGAATCATGAGATTTGTATTGAATGAAATTAATTAATTAAATCCGTAATTTTTCGATAAGTTGTATGAATGATAATCAGATTCAAAATGACTTCAAGATCGAAAAAAAAATTTTGACTTGCAATAACTTTAAGTAGATGCTGTTTGTTGATAATTTTCAAGCAATTTATACAATTTTTAGAAACTTCAAAAGACAGCGTTTTTTATGTAGAAAATAAGATATAATATGTAGGTATTTAATGCATCATCGAGTAATGACTTCTGCAAAGGATTCAGTCATTATGGAATTTTTTTTGAAAAACCTACTGACAAAATAAAAATGATGTCTGGATTGCTTAAGATAGCAAAAAAAAAAACAAAAAAATGTTGGTAAAAAGTAGGTAAAATTAGTAAAATAACTTCGACCTTGAAATAATGATAAATGAAATAAATATAGCCATATATTCAACTTTTTTTCGTGAAAATTTGTTTATTACGGAATCAAATCGTAAAATTACATACAAAAAACTGTGAAAGAAGTTTCAAGAAATTACAACATTAGATTTCGTCGATTCATGTACATGGTCTGAACTGGCGAGATATAAATTGTTTCTCTGATTAAACGTTATTTTCGTAGATTGTCCTTGATTAATGACGAATATTGCAGCACGTTGATGTAAATTTCAGATTTAAATGAACGATTAATGATTCGAAAAAATCATTTAAAAAAAGGAAATACATTTACCTGCAAAAAAAAAACAAGAGAATCTATTTACTACAACTAAACTAAAAGAAAATAACAAAAATACGAGATTTTTTGAGAAAATTTCAAATTTAAAAACAAAAATGATTTCATTTAACTAAGTGAGATAACTGCACGAAAATTTCTAAAAATTTTGTAAATAATTTTGAGAATGAAAAAAAAATTGAATGTTTGTGAGTTCAAAAAAATCGTTTAATTTTGTAAAAGAGTAAATTTTTATCTATAATAAAAGAAATGTATCAATTTTTATTCAATAAATGAAGATACGAGAAAAAAAAATTAAATAATCAATTTCGAGATCTCTCGAAAATGAATAAAAATTTATAAACCTATCCATAATGAAAAATCAGTGTAAGTAAATTATAAAATATATAAAATATGATATATATTATGCATATTATATAACAAATATGATATACAATAAAAATAATAATAATAATGAAGAAAGAAATATATTAAATTTATTTCCATAAATAAAAACTATTGCCTAAGTAATATTACTACTAAATATATTGCTTATGATAGTCATCATAAAAAAGAATATAATAGGACATTATTCATTTTCTGGGTTAAATAATAAACAAAATAAATTTTTTTCCTGTCGGCAGTCAATCTATTTAACTTTTCGTTGATACGTAAAAATATGTATACAGTAATTTCGTGTTTGATTAATTTATTTTCTATGCACAAAGAATAATAAATAAGTAAAGGCTGAAAAATCGAAGTGAAAATTATAATTAGACGTTAAATAATTGCAAAAATGGAATTACATTTCGGTAGTTTCAAAATCTAATCTTGTAGTTTCAAAATCTAGTGTTGTAGTTTCAATATCCATTTCTTTAGTAACTTTTTCTCTTAATTCATTAGTATGTTTTTGGATCCATGACGAAAAATTTGGCACGTAAGTATAAACTCCAGGGAATTTTGGGAAAGCACATCCATGTCCGTAAGAAACGATTCCAATTTGGTAGCCGTTCAGCACGACAGGTCCACCTGAATCTCCTTGGCATGCATCTTTTCCACCTGAGAAAAAAATTCAGAATCTCTTATTTATGTATGAATTTTAGAGTTGTTTCAGAATTAATAGAGTTATTATTATATCTATATTATTACAAATATAATACAACTTTCATATAATCAATTTAAATAGAATTTATAATACTACTTTAAATTTAATAAATTTTGATATAATAATAATAATAATAATAATAATAATAATAATAATAAATATTATTATCATTATTATTCTTCATATAGTTAGAATTTTTAGAGTTAGTTTATCGGAATTTATAGGATTTAGAAAGAAATGAAAGTTTTATCCAAGTGAATTTAAATTCTTCTCCTTTATTTCAAAGTTCAAATCAGCAAGTACATGAATATAAATTCATCTGATTACTAGAAAAAATTATTATTAATTAGAATCAAATTTCTAAAATACATAAAAACTAAAAAAAAATGATTTTCCATTTTGGCCAATGATTAAACTTAATAATTATAAGAAACGTTGAATAATATTTGTAAAATATCAATAATTATGATTCAATTTGTTGACGAGGAATGACAGAAAAATGTCTTTTTATTTTTTCGTTTTTTTTTTTAAAGTT
The DNA here is from genome assembly GCA_030522825.1 of Platygaster orseoliae. Lineage (NCBI taxonomy): Eukaryota > Metazoa > Arthropoda > Insecta > Hymenoptera > Platygastridae > Platygaster > Platygaster orseoliae. Next base: position 4,338 of record JAPYZL010057095.1, on the reverse strand, counting down.
TGAAACTTCCAGGACATACAAAAATAACACGATTATATAATATATTGTGAATTTTATTATTAATTATTTATAATTCATTATTTTTTTGTTAATATAAATTGAAAAAAGAGTTATTTTAGAAACAATAGAGTTAAGAATCATATAGTTCGTAATTATTAGTTATTTTAGAGTTAGTTAGAATTTTCAGAGTTATTCGATCAGAATTTATAGGATTTAGAAAAAAAATATAAATCCAAGTGAATTTAAATTCGTTTTCTTTAGTTTAAATCAGCAAGTACATAAATAAAAATTAAATTGATTACTGGACAAAAAATTATTATTTATTAGAATCCAATTTATACGAAACATAAAAAATCTTTTGCAATAATGACGTATACGAACAAATTACTAATATTCTACCATCATATATTGTGCTTTACTAATTCATATTTGTGATTTTGAGTTCCAGGTAGGATTTTCGTAATTTATTTAAAAGTTCGTATTATTCAATTTTTATTGATATACTTGCAGAAATGGAAGTAATTTGTTTTTTACCTCTAAGATGCCCAGCGCAAAAACGATCTCCCAAAATTTCGTCGTATTTCAACTCTTTATACAGTTCCGAGCACCTTTTGTTGTTCACGATTGGAACCCTTACTGCCCTTAGCCCTGCGCTTAAGGGACCACCTGATCGCGTTGTCCCAAAACCTGAAATTATGACAGGAAATTAAATTTTTTGTATTTTAGTAACAAAAGCTATTGTTTGAATTTTCACTCTATAACCTTGTGATATTAATCAAAATTTGTAATGACTTTTATTTTGGTAACCTTCATGACACCGAAAAACAGTAATTGTCAATGTTAAATTATTATTTATTGAGAACGTTTTCAAAAACTTGAACACTGAAAAATCAATTTGTTTCACTTAAGACGACTCGGAAGCTACTGTAGTGCGAGAGAGATGCATAGAATAAAAAGTAAATGAGAGGAAGAAGGACGAAAAGAGAGTGCCTTCCGAGTCGTCTTAAATAACCAGAACGATTTTTCCATTTTTGCGAATAATATATTTTGCATTATTATTTAAAATATTCTCTTTGATCTGGAACACTTTTAATGTTTTTTCATTACATAAAATTTCAAAAAATTTCTTTTTTGACCTGTCACACTAGCGAGTTGCCCATCTCTCAAAGCAATGTTCCTAGCGCTGTCATAAAGTCTAATTGGTGCCCTTGTTGGGCCATATTTGAACGCAGGTTCGACCTTCAAAATTGCAATGTCATTCAGTAAACCTCGCCATTGAATAGTGTAGTTCTCGTGTTTAATGATGTCGATGATTCGATGCGTGGTTCCGCCGAATTGCGTTCGATTAGCTCCTGCTCTAACGTATCCGTTGCTAAGTCGCCTCACGCAATGCGCTGCGGTCAGAACGTAATTCTTGCCGATAATGCTACCACCGCAGGAGAAGAAGTTGTTAAACAAATGAAGTGAAACTTGGTGCGGATATTTCTCGATAAAGGCTACATTGCCTCCGACGATGCGGTGAGTGTCGTCTATGGGACTGTTTGAAGGTGGCACCGCGTTGGCTGAAAATGTTTACAGACTTTTTTGTGATTGTACAGTAGGAGAAAAATCTAGCAATTTTTACTAGAAAATGTTGTTAAAAAATTTCACTCTATACAGTATTATATAATTCAAAATATTCATATTATGAAAATCATATACAAATAGTAGTACTTATGGAAAAATGTGGAAATTATGATCATGTGAAGTAATTTACCATGTTTTGTTTATTGAGAACTTTTATTAACTTAACTAAAAAGTAAAATATGTTTAGTATTTTTCACTGTACATCAACTTATAATTGCGATATTTGACGTTTTACTATAATGCATGGTAGAAATTAATATATTTAAGTATAATGAGAACGGTTAAATTAAATTATAATAACGATGATGGATTTTTAACGAGGAATTGATAAATTTATTGCTGAATGTACTATAGTATGTGAAATTTAAATAATATTGTAGATTTTCCTAGAATATAGAAATTTTCCCAATATTTATAGAATACAAATAACTAGGTTTTTTTTCTAATATAATTTTTAATGGAATTAACATAATTTTTTATTTATTATTATAATTTTTTAATATTAAATATCATATTTCGATATTCAATATAACTTTAAAAAAATAAAATAGTTTTAAAATAATTAATCAATTTTTTCAATAATTATCATAACTTTTTAAAAATGAATATAATTTTTAGTTTTTTAATTTTTTTAAAAATTTTTAATTTTAATTTTTCTAATATAATTAAAAACAATTTTTTTTCTAATATATAAAGTTGTGGATTTTCTTAGAATATAGTAATTTATCCAATATTTATAGAATATCAAATGCCAGGTTTTTTTCCAATATACTTTTTGGTGGAATTATTATAATTTTTAAATAAATAATATAATTTTTATTAAATCGTATAATTTTTTTGAAAATCATATAATTTTTCGATAATTATAATCATTTTCAAATAAATAATATAAGTTTCAAATAGTTATTTGAATTATTTAAAAAATAATATAATTCTCAGTTTTTTAATTTATTTTTAATTTTTAGTTTTTATTTTTCTAATATGATTTTTTTTTTCAACTTTTTTCTAATGTATAGGGGAGACTGGGGTAAAATGCGGAGTTCACGAAATGTTCAATTTGCATTACCGTCAAAACGGTAATCACTGGATACTTGAAATTTTTTCCATATATGTTGTTTGTTTACTTTTTTGGTTATAAAACAAAGTCTGTTTTAGCCACTGTGTTGTGAATATTTGTCTGAAAGGAAAATTCAACTTTTGCGTCATTTTTTCGATCAGAATTGATAGTATGCAAGTTTTGTAGTAATTCAGGTGTGAGAAAGACGAAAACGTGATCGGTTTGGCGAAATTTTGACTCGTTTTCGAATCACACGTTGATAAGCCGAAAATCTAGCCATGGGGCAAAATGCGCAGTTTTGCATGGGGCAAAATGCGCAGTGCTTGTTTTGTATTTTTTTCGCTGTGTTTGGTCATGTAATGCTATTTCCTTCATTTTTTTGTTGTTTTCCATTTTTTTTTTTTTTTTTTTTTAAATTTTTTCTACATCCAGGGTCGTATCGAGACCGGGGCAGTGCCCCGGGGCCCCCAAACATTTTCTTGAAAAATGTAATGAGGGTGATGAGCAAAAAAAAGGAGGTCACTTTTGAACAAACCATCTCAACACTCCAAACTTTTCTTTTTGAAATTAAATTTGAAAGTTTGACATCCTTTCTTTTTAATTTTTGTGGAATAACGAACTTTTTATAATTTTTTTTTTTTTTTTTTAAGCATTTTTTTCATCATGGTTCGCGTTTATGTTAGCAAAACAGAGCGTATTGATGGTGGGAAATTATTAAAAGCGTGCAAGGCTGTCCGCGAGAGAATGTCTGCGAATTGCGCGTTGAAACGCTTTCCTGTTGCTCGACGGACACTTGATCGCTACTTACAAAATTTTTGTTCTTAACAAATAAAAATTTTTGGAATCAAATTTTTTTTTAACAAAAAAATTTTTATTGAAATCGTTTACGAAATCATTTATTTTGTGTTTTTCACAACTTTTCATCAATCAACCTCGTGAAAATCTCCATTTCCGGAATTGCGCATTTTGCCCTACAGATTGCGCATTTTACCCCAGCGTGGGGCAAAATGCGCAGAAAAGCGTTTTTTTTTAATAAATATATGGGGCATAAAGTTCAATTAGAACTAAAGTCGCTTGAGGTTAAATTGTAGCTACATATGTGGGCTTCAATATAGTGCCATTTGCAGATCCTATCAGCCCTAATGCTGCCTCAAAAGTTTAATATTGTCAAAAACTGCGCATTTTGCCCCAGTCTCCTCTAACATTGTAGATTTTCCTAGAATATAGTAATTTTGCAACATTTATAGAATACAAATTACTAGGTTTTTTTTCTCAGTGTAGACTTTTTTGTAATTGTAGGTTTAGGGCTGAATATTTTGGGAAAAACGGTTCCTTGGTCGTTGCAAAATTACGTATGTTTGATTTCGGAAAAGTATAGAAAAATTCAAGTCATTTATTAGAATTTGAAAGATATGATGATATTTAATATAATATAATAATTACAGCATTGAAAATTATTAATATTACCAAAATAATTATTATGTATAAATTATATTCATATTAATATGGAATTCGGAGAGTATGCCGCAGTAAAAATTCACGTCGTGATATCATGTACGCATACGAGGTTTGTTCAAAAAGTATCGCGAATTTCATGTTTTTTCAAGAATTATTTATTTATTCATGAATATCTATTTTGTCCCCTTCAAAGTAAT
>JAPYZL010057077.1:0-14359 GCA_030522825.1 Platygaster orseoliae | reverse complement strand
GCTTGTGTGAAAATGAAAAATAAAATGAACAGTAATATACAACATTAGTTTATTTATTATGGCTCCGAGGATCGAAAGGAAATTATAAATAATATTATATAAAAATCAATACATGTACAAGATAATTCTCAAAATGATACAAATGCTGAATAAATGTTCTGAATCACTTTTTATTGAATTTCGATTAAAAATGCAACAGAATCAAGGCATGATTCGAAATTTAAATATTACATGAAATTCAGTCAATGTTCACAATTATTTTTAAGTAGGCATTCCTTAAATTGAGGAAGTTTAGTGTAATTGAAGGAAATCATTGTTTATACGAGACATATTCTTTTGATTCAAGATTTTCTAACTAGAAAATCAATTTCAACATGCAATAAATTGAGAATAATATTTGCAACCCAAGTAATTCATTTATTTCGTAGCGTTCAAAAATAAGATTTATTTTTATACTAATACAGTCTTATGAAACTAAAATAAAATTTCTCTAAAAAATGTCTAATTCATTGCCCATGTAATTTGCTCAAAAATATATTCAGCAAAAAGATGTGATGTTTCAACACAATTTGACGAAACGAATTTTTTTGCATAAGTAACATATTTTTTTGTTCCCTCAACCAATTTTTTTTAGCTACAAAAGCATAGTTTATTACTATGCAATGGAATTTGCAGTGAAACTTGACATAACGAATTTTTTGCGGCACTAGCTTACTTTTTTGTTGCCAGAGCACAATTACTATGCAATGGAATTTTATGCATAATGATTGAACTCTGGTAGGAAAAAACTTTTATTGTAATGACGAAAAAATTCGATCTGTCAAGTTGGGTTGAAACAGCACATTTTTTTGCTGATACAGCAAATACTTTTTTTCTGTGTCAAGATTTACTTTGGCTAGGTATTTCTGGGAACAAGAAATTTTGTCAAGTATAAATTCATGGAGTAATTGTGTAATTATATCATCAATAAATTGATTAATGGTTTATTAATTTTTTTTTAGTTAAATTTGAATATTGAGATAATATTGTAAGTTTAAAATGTCTGTACATGTTCTGAGTATAAATATCTATACAGTTTTATTATTTGAAAATAAAGAAATTTATTTTCGAAAAAACTGTATACTATTTACTTTATAATATTTAGTATAAATATAATAATATATAATAATATAATAATAACATAAATTTATATAAAATATTAATATTAATGAAAAAAATATATATATTATATATATTTTATTGGTAATTAATGATTTATAAATTTTATAAATATGATTTTTGGTGGTGAAAATAAATATGCGTGAAGTAGCTGGCCAAGTTCGAATTCGCGGCGAGCTTATGAAGAGCCGATTAATTTCGCATGCAGCGATGGTTGGATTTATGATATATTGCTCGCCCCGACAAGATCGTAAACTACGATGCAACATTTCTCGTCTCGCTATATCGCCGGATGCTCTCACGGCACCCTGAACACGAGCGATTTTCCCTTTTTTCTTTTTATTTTCTTTCTTTTTTCACATTTGCTCTGTGATCGGAAAACAAACTAGTTTTCAAAAATATGGTCAAGGATATTCAAAATTGATTGTTAAAAAAGTATCGTTGACAGGTGCGTAGGCAGAAGGGGTTTTGAGGGTTCAGATTGGAGTGTAATTGATTATTATTTTCTGTAACAATTAGGAAAACGGGAATAATGAAGTTTGAAGTTAATGAAAATAGAATCGATGAGAAAGTAATGCGTTGACTGAAAAAAATGATTTTTAAAAATAAGTTATTGATATAAGTAAGAATGAAAAGTAATAAAAATGATTAGAATTGTAATTACTGAAATCTGGAGGACGTAAAAAATAATTTTGAAGTATTTTTTCATATTTTTGTAGATTTTTGGAATTTCGTACAATAGTACCGAAAATTCCAGATATTTTGAATTCGTGAATTGATTTTTTATAATTTTTTTAGAGATTTTTCATTTTATTTGAATATTTCATATATTCAAAATCAATAAATTATGTATTCCATATTAATGATTAGTTTTGAAATGATTAGTTTTTTATGCTTTATTTCAAAACATTTCACATTACACTTTTTTTGACAAATAAAATTAATAATTTAAAATTCATTTTCATTTTTTTCTATTTTATTGATTATTTAAAAATAAAATTCAAATAAAAAGTTTGATTGCATGCTCCAAAATTTCACAAGTCACATGTTTTTCAGCTTGGATTTTTTTGAATTCTTATTTTTGATAATATCAACGTCGATTCAAAATTTATTGTTTTCTCTCAAACACCCTGAATTCCGTCACGAAGGTGTAATTACCCCCTTACTCAAACCCCCTCCCCTCCCTTCCCCTTCCTAACCCTTTTTGCGCGATTATACGATCCTGTAAAAACATTGCGTGTTCAATTAAATTACGTGAGTTGTATTTATCTCATCAACGAAATGTCCGGGTTTTCAATATTTCACGCAGAATTTAGCATGAGAATACAGTTGAAAAAATTTTTTAAATATTGATTTATTTGATTTTTTTCGAAAAATTATGGGAAGTTTGAAAACACAATTGGTTTTTGAATTGGAACCATGTAATTTTTGAATTATTTAGAGCAATCCACAAAAATACTGGAAACATTCTATTAAATTAGTTAATTACAGAAAAAAGACGAAAAAAACATTGAGCCCTGGAAAAATCAAAAAAAAAAAATTTTTGAAAATATTGATTGATTCCGTTTTTTTTTTTTTGGAAAAAGTATGCGAAGTTTGAAAATCCGATTGATTTTTGAAATTGGGGGCATGGAATTTTCAAATTTTTTAGAGCAATCCACAAAAATACTAAAAACATCCTATTGAATTAGTTAAATACAGAAAAAAGACGAAAAAAACATTGAATTTTTGAAAAATTAAATAAACAATTTTTCTAAAATATTATTTTTTACAGAACTAAAATCACGAAAAATATAAAATTTGTAAGAATTTTTAGAGATTAAGTAAATTTTCGATTAATTTTTCACAATGAAATTTTTAAATTTGACCCTCCAAGAGTTTTCATGATCTTACGAATTATCTATCATTTTTTTCTATATCATTTCTTTCCGTTAATAGTTGAAACAAATTTCATTTATAACTTAGTTGTTAGGTTTGCGATTTATAGTCCGAAAAATAAAAATTTTTTCAAAGTTAGTAATTTGGAGTATTTGTAAATCAAGCATAAAATAACAATAATAATGATATATAACTACATTCATGATAAATAAAAACGATAGTAATTGTTATAAAATTTTCGAACTATTATAAACAATAAACATTGTATAATTATTACTATCATAAAATTTAACGAATCTGATAAGTTTAAAAAGAAGTTCTAGCAAAAATTAGTAAATTGATAAACTACAAAAATAAATGTAAGCTGAAATAAATTTGTGAACTCTCAGAACACGCATTTAATATTTTTGTCGAAGTTAGTAATTTCAAGTATTTTGAAATGAAGCGCAAAATATTAATAATGTATAAATAAATACATAATAATTGAAAAAAATAGAAATATAAATAAAATTGAAGAAATACAATACAAAATAAATTTTTCACTTCAACTTTACATAATTAAAAATTCTCTGCATTTGTAACGCGATTTTTTCCATGCTCAAAAAGCGTGAATCAAGTTCATATTAACGTAGCTCTTTTTTTTTATTTGTGGATCTTAATTTTTTTTGGGGGGGGGGGGGTTATACAAACACGTGAATTGGAGGAAATCAACGGGTTTTGGTGCGAACGACCTCGTGGCTCGTCTTCCTCTTCTGGAACCAGTTCATACTTGAGAGTAACCGTGATTGCGTGACCTTGATCTTTATATCGCTGGTTGAGAAAAATGCTTGAGATTTTTGAGATGCTTTTTTGTATCGGTGTCAAGGCGCCAGTTCAAAATTGAGGATCCAGTAACAATGGGATGAAAGGTGATCGCAAACACAGCATTTTATCGAGTCTCTTTTGATGGAATTATGTTTATACTGAATTTTGCAATAACTTAATGTCGAAAATGTTGAAACTTTTGAAAAATGCAATACTGTTTATTTATCAGGAAAAAAGGCCTTATTATTCATAGAAATAAATGAATAAATATTTTTGCACCTTCATTTTCGTTTACTTTCATAAATAATTATTGTCGTAAAAAGATATAATAATAATCATCAGTATCAAATAAAATAAATATTATGACAGAACCACATTCGCATGATCATGACATAAACAATCTTTTGTGTGAGAATCATTGTTCATTGTGACCTTATTACATCAGAGTCTGTGAATTGATTTCCTGGAGACTTGCACAATTTGTAAAAGTAGAATCTTGCTTGAAATGATTGTGCAAAAATTGGCACATCTTTGAGTATTTCTTTTGGTATTTTATTTTAAGATCAGTGAAAGGAAAGGATTGCATTGGCACTGATTTTACTATTCATAAAGGTTTTTGTAATCACGAGTATAGGTTATAAATTTTGATTTATGACGATGTAGAAAGTTAAAACAAAAACTGTTGATATTTATAATTTTTTTAATAGTAGTTGTGTTTCAAGTTGGTAATTTTGACTTTTAAAAATTTGATTAACAGATTGAGCATTCAATTTCCTTTCTAATTACGTTTTTTCGAGTTTGGAAGTTTTGCAATTCCGAAATTACGTACTTTTACCACGAACTTATGGTTCTGCAATTTTGCGGTTAAGTGCGTTTGCGGTTATGGAGACTCATTAAACGACCGCTATAAACAAAATTGTTTTCCGCTGCATCCATATTTAATTATTGCCATGACAAATGTAGTTTTTTATATAATTGGTCTAACTTTTTGTTTGATGAAAATCGAAAAATCTTGGGCTTGGATTCAGAAATATTCGGGTTTGTTTGAAGTGAAGGACTTGGGAATTTACTTATTTGAAAATGAACGTTTTGAAACTAAAAAATAGGAAAAATCTTAAATATGAGATTTTTTATTTAATGCTGTAGAAACCAAAAATGAATTAATAATCAGTATTTACAGATGAGTGAAGAAAAAAAATTTTGTTCTAAGTGTTTTTGACAATCAGTGAAGTTTTGGAATTATCTATTAGGAAATTCTACTATTTATATGAATGATAAAAAAAAATATTTTTTGCGTATTAGTAAATTTAAAGATTCGAAATTTGCAATGCTGAATTTTCATTATTTTCCGATGGTTTGAAAATTCGAAAACTTGAGGAGAAATTGAAGGTCAAATTTAAAATTTTTTAAATCCAGATAAATTGTAGAAAATGGTAAAGTTATATATTTTTTTGACTTGCAAATTCAGAATGTAGTAGTTTTTCTTCGGTGACAAAAAAATTCGATTAATAAACTTTTCTGCATTTTTTAATTTTGCAATGCTGTATTTGTATAATTTCTCGATGGTTTGAATACTCGAAAAATTGAGTATAAATCTATGGTCAAATTCACATTTTTTTTAATCCAGAAAAATACTAGAAAATGATGAAGTTTTATTTTTTTCTTTTTTGTTTACGAATTTGAAATTTATTAATTTTTTTTTTTTTTGGTCATTAAAAATATCGAACAATAAACTATACTGTATTTTTGAAATTTGCAATGCTGAATGCTCAACATTTTTTGATGGTTCGAAAACTCGAAAAATTATACAAAAATTTGAAATCAAATTCAAATTTTGGAATTTAGGAATATTCTAGAAAATGATGAAGTTATTTTTTTTTTCGGTAATCAAAAATTTTTAACAGTGAACTTTACTGTATTTTTGAATTTTGCAATTCTAAATTTTCATGATTTTTCAATGGTTTGAAAAATTGAAAACTCGAAAAATTAAATATAAATTTAATAATGTCAAGTTCAAAATTTGTGAATTGAAAAAAATTCTAGAAAATGATAAAGTTATATTTTTTTTTTGGCTTGCAAATTCAAATTTATTAGTTTTTCTTTGGTAACCAAGAATATAGATTGATAAACTTTTTTGCATTTTTTAATTTCACAGTGCTGAATTTTTCTAATTTTTGGTAAGACTGAAAAATTGAAAAATTGAGTAGAAATCTATACAGTCAAAATCGAAATTATTGAATTTAGAAAAATACGAGAAAATGATAAAGCCATATTTCTTTGGCTAGTCACTCGATTTTCTCCTGCTTCAATAAAAACGTGCTCTAAAAGCATTTCTTGAAAATTTATTGGATCTAATAAAAAAAACTAATTTGATATTATTAATCTATTTTTTTCATATTATTATAAAAGATATACGACACTTGATAAAAAAAAAAAAAAGAAAACCAACTTTTAGAGCACGATATTTCACATTCTTTCGGAGTCCAAAAATTACACAAAACTTTTTTTCTGAGATTTACCAAAAATGATGTGAAACCTTGAAAAAACAAATTGAACAAAGCACTAACAAAAAATTTTATAAACATGTTTTTACACTAGAGATTTTGATTCTTAGAAAAAATTGCAAAATTCTTATAAAAATTCTATTTCTTATAAAGTCGACCTCAAAAAAATTCAAATATAAAAAAAACTTCTAATAATAACCAGTGACACTTTTATAAGAAATTTCAAACGTTTTCTAAGAAAATATTTAGGCCTCGTCATAAACTGGAATTTTCATAAACAAATTTTTTGTAAACATTTGTACAGGAAATAAAATTTTATAAGAAAAATTTTTATTACAAGAATCTTAAAAGTTCGACCTTTTTTTAAAACGACGAATTTAATCGTCGATGATTTCATGAATTCATTATTTTGAGCTTTGAAATCATTGATAATAAATCTCAGAAGAAAATTCTCCTGTAATTTCCAACGTTGTAAATTTCGTCAACATCTTCAAACCGCGCGAATCCCGTTCCAAAAACATGAAAATTTTGTCAGACAAAAGCGCACTCGAAAATATAACATGGAAGTCACGGAAGAGTGAGTGACGAAGAAAAATTGAAGACGGGAAAATTCGGAAAATGTCGCTTCGGCGAAGTGGCACGCTGATGGAAGTTTCATCGCGCTCGGGGCAATTCGACGTCTTCTGCGGCGAGAGCGACATGGAAGGCCTCGATTTCTCGCTTTTCGAGCCTCAGGCCAACGACAATTACCGCTGCAACAGCCGAGTACATGCCGGCATGTTGTACATTTACGTTCAACATTGCGGTAAGACATTCGCGACAGTTTTTGCAAACAACGCAAAATTTTATAACTTAAACCAAAATGTGCATACGTATAGTATATTTTACTATACATGTATGACAAATTAACATAATGTAAATTGTCCTAGAATACAGTAATTTTCCCAATATTTACAGTACAAATTACGAGGTTCTTTTCCGAAATTTGTTCAAACAACTCGTAGATTGAAATCGAGCGAGGAACAAACGAAACAAATGGACTGGAAAAGACATAAACGACACGAGGAAACAATGGCTGTGAAAATCTGCGTGCGGGTACACAAAGGTGCTTGGGGTTGGGTTAGGTTAGGCACGCGGAAAAAGTCGACGAGGTTCGGTGAAGAGGGTGAAGGGGGGGGGGGAAGGGGTCGTAAAAGAATGAGTCCGTGATAGCATCGCGGGTAATGAACGTGTGCGTTTAATGAGGACGACCTGAAATACGGACTCGTGTATTACTTGGTGGCCACTCAGTTCCACTCGAGCCCGAGGAGACAGTCTCGAGCCCACTCACGTGCTAGGCCTCTCACCTCTCCGCGTTTTGGATTCGCCTACAAAACGCCCTTCAGCCGTAAAAATTGAAAAACTCGCGGAAAAAGTCGCGAGGAGTCGATAGAATTTAAAGACACGAGAAAAAAATGGCACGATACATTTGAAATTTACGTTATCAAAATGATGGTAATGGTGCATTTCTTCACTAGTGTGGAAAATTTTTTATTAACGAATCTGAGCGTTATAATCAGATTAAAAAAATATTTCGAATAATTCATAATTTTCTTCGTTCCAAAAAATACACTGAGAAGAAAACAAGTAATTGGTATTATAAATATTGAAAAAATTACTATACTCTAAAAAAATCTACAGTATTATTTCAATTTTTCAAATATTATAGCTATAGTAAACTGAAGGTTTCAAAGAAAATTTGGTTGAATAAAAATCATTGGAAATTTCAAAGATTGTCGATGTTAAAAAATCACTCAAGAATTTTTTTTGCGCTTTGCCATCAATGATGATATATTTAATAATTCATAATTTATTTTGTTGATAGTTTATTTTACATGATTTACTATCAGGTTAAAAAAATTGTTCCACACTAGTCAAGGTCTGTATTTTTCACACTAGTGATAAAATATACCATTTCCACACTAGTGAAGAAATTTACTATTACTATATACAGTATTGTATTATTCATTTTTCATCATTCTACGAATTCATAGGAAATCGCAAAACTATTGACAATCATGTTTATAAAGTTTACAACGTTGAAAAATCCCACAAAAATTTTTTTCTGAGATTTACCAAAAATAATGTGAAAACTTGAAAAAAAAAATTCGACGAAGTTCGTAACAAGGAATTTTCTTAACATGTTTATATACTAGTGATTTTAATTCTTAAAAGGAATAGACAAATTCTTATAACAATTAGAAATTTATTATAAGAATTCTATTCTTTACAAGGTCGACCTTAAATAATTCAAATAAGAAAAAAACTTTGATAAAAACCAGTGATATTTTTATCAGAAATTTCAAATGTTTTACAAGAAAATATTCAAGCCTCGTTCATTTCTTATAAACTGGATTTTAATGAAAAAAAATATTTTCCACATTTCTACAGGAAATAAAATTTTATGAGTTTTTATAACAAGAATCTTAAATGTTCGATCTTTTTTTCAAAACAATGAATTTCATTGTCGATGATGTAATGAATGTTTTTTGTCAGCAATTTTTAGAAGTTTCGCTGAATTCACTAATTTTAGCTTTTAAACTATTGATGGTAAATCGCAAAAAAAAAATTCTTGTGGGATTTTTCAACATCAAAAATCTTTAAACTTTCCAATGATTTCTTTTTTCAACCAAATTTTTATTTTTATTCAACCAAATTTTCTTTTAAAACCTTCATTTTATTATGGCTATAATATTTTAAAAATTGAAATATTACTGTAGATTTTTCCAGAGTATAGTAATTTTTCCAATATTTACAGTACCAATTACTAGGTTTTTTTTCTCAGTGTATCTTTTGCAACAAAGAAAATTTTGAATTATTCGAAATATATTAGATTCCTAGATTTTCTCAACTTTTTAATTTATAGATTGTTTAAAACATTTTCTAGATTTTTTATTTCTATTCTTTTTCATTTCTAGATTTTTTTCAAGATTCGGAATTTCTTACAATTTACAGAATTCAGGAATAATTTCTGACATTCTTCAAAATTCTTCAGAACCTTCAATTTTTCAAAGTTTTAAAAACTTGTTGATTTTTATTGACACATCTTAAGTTATCAATGATTTTTGTACGGAAAAAATTTTTGTGATTCTTTCAAAATTCAAAGACCTAAATACATTTTTAGTAGTTTAACTGAAATTTTGAAAAATTTCCACGATTAAAGAAATTTATCTATATTTCACAAGATTCTACAGAGTTATAAGAAATCGCAAAACTATTAACAATATTTAAAATTTCCCATGATTTTTATTCAACGAAATTTTCTTTAAAACCTTTAGTTTATTAGAGTTATAGGATATGAAAAATTAATATAATATTGTCGATTTTAAAAAAATACAGTAATATTTCCAATATTTATAGTACAAATTGCAAGGTTTTTTTTTCAGTGTAACTTTTGGAACAAACAAAATTCTCACTATTCGAAATATATTAGATTCCTAGATTTCCTGAACTTTTTTGTCTCTAGATTTTCTGAAAATTTGTCCAGGTTTTTCTATTTCTATTGAGTTTTATTTATGGATTTTTTTAATATTCGAAATTTCTTACAATATACAGAATTTAGAAATAATTGCTGACATTCAACAAAATTTTTCGGAACCTTCAATTTTTTAAAATTTTGAAGACTCGTACCTACATTTTTATTGATATCTGTATAAGTTATCAATGATTTTGGTACGGAAAAAAATTTTTTAATTTTTTCAAAATTCAAAGACCTAAATACAGTTTTTGTAGTTTAACGGAATTTTGAAGAATATCCACGATTTACGAAATTTATCGACATTTCCAAGATTTTACAGATTTCTAGAAGATCATAAAACTATTGACAATTTCAAAATTCTCCATGATTTTCATTCAACAAAATTTCCTTTGAAATCTTGCGTTTTTTGAAGCTATAATTGAAATAATAGATACTGTAGATTTCCCCAGAATACATTAATTTTTCCAATATTTACAGTACAAATTACCAGTTTTTTTTTCTCAGTGTGTATTTTTACCATCTGAAAAAACCTGTCAATTATCCATAAGTATTCTGAATTTCTGAAAATCCCAGAATATTGCGAAGAGAGAGAAGATTGGAACGAAACGTCGATTAATCAGTGCAGAGATGATATCCGAAATACGCCAAGTGTCGCTATATTTGCTGACAGGGTTGAGAATGTGCTCGGGTACGTGTGCGCGCGTTGGTAACCGGGAATTAATTATTCGAAATGAACACGGCTCGGCAATGCGAGGGCCATTAGCTCCCGGAAATTGCAGGGCTTATCGTCCCGCGACAACGCTCGAGCCACGATCGTATCTGCCTGGCTTGTCGATTATGTTCGATCCTATCGCGCTGATTTAAGAATTTCGCGTGTTTGGCAGAAACCGGAGATAAAAAGTCGCTTTTTTCAAGAGTTCATTCAACGCCGTGTGGAAAAGGCCACTTTTCCACACGTTGTTGAATAAAATATAGCCCTTGACTAGTGTGGAACGATTTTTTTTAACTCGTCTGATTACAATGCTCGACTTCGGCTCGCGTTGCAACTCTCAGATTCGTTAAAGAGAACTTTACCACACAAGTGAAGAAATATAATATTATTCGATTCCCGCAAGGAATATGTAACTTCAGACCCCTGCTGAGGAAAATAATGAATTACCTGACTGTTGACGTGAAAGTTCTTCTCTCACGCTCAACCGTGGGAGAAGTACGTACTTCTTGCTCGAGCGTGTGGAAAAAAATTTACTATATTTCATCTCCATACCCCATTACTATATTTTTTAGTAAAAAGTACTAGATTTCTCTCCCAGCGAACACTTCATCATTTTTTTTTAAATTTTCCATCTTGTAAATGCATCGATTTGACAAGCATTGTTTGGAAAATTGCTTTTTAGAAAACTCGTCGACGAGCAAATTACGAGGGAGGCTGGGTCTAATTTATTCGCGTTATCGACATTCTCCGTTGCATTATCGCCTGCTTTGTCTGAGCGCTTTCTATAGGGAAAGTTCGTCAAATAATTTAATCGAGGGGGAAGTTTTCTTTTTCGCTCCCTCTTCTGATTAAACGCAGGAAAAGTTGACGCTCAACGTGTTTTTCGAGTACGGGATTTGCTGTATCAGCGAAAAGACATGCTGTTGAATTTTATGCATAGTAATTGTGCTTTTGTAGCAAAAAAGATTTATTGAGGCAACAAAAAAAAAACTACTGCTGAAAATTTCTGCCATTTATGTTGAAACATAAATTTAAGAATATGCAGAAGCAGTTGATGAGTAAAATATAGTTTAATTTAATTTCAACGAAATTTATCATTAAATACTAAAAAACATTATCATGCATATTATTCAGAAAAAATTGTGGTGAATTTAATAAAAATCACGATAAAAATTATTCTACAAAAGCGTGTGAAACGAAAGCGCATTTAATTCATGCATACGCTCATTTGTCGTGATTTCGCTTTTCTTTCGCGCATAACTGCTGCAAAATGAAAACGCTCGTTAACCCAAATCGACGATTTAAAGAGATTCCCTCGTAATAGTCTAGCAATTGTTCATTATGAAACTCGAGAAAATTGCGTGGAAGATTTTTCGGAGCTTCAGCGAATCGACTGCAACTGCGAAATAACTTAGCGCATTTTCTTCTCAGACTGTGAAGCACTGGAAATTTGGTCATTTGCTGGAATGGAATGATTTTTGAAATTTTGATTTTTCTTAAAAGAAAAAAAAATCTATAGATATATTTGGAATTTTAATTTTTGGTCAGTGAATTTATAATTAATCATCTATTACTCAAGACTTTTCAAATTTTGTTACAAATATCAAATTGATGGATTTTTTGAATAAACTCTCATTTTTCGTCACATTTGAATATTGAAAAAATATAAATCAAAAATGTCCAAAAATCTTCTGACTATAAATATTTATACAGTTGAACTTACTATTTAAAAATGAAGAAATTCATATTCTAGAAAAATAAAGTTTTTTTCAAGCCAGGAAATCTCAAATATCCGAATATGACAAAAATTTGTTTTGAGTAAGGAAAAAAATGAATTTGATTGAGAAAATAAGAATTTTCGGAGTACAAATTTAATTAATTTATTTTAATATTATTAATTAATTTCAAATTTTGTCACAAATATCAAATTGATGAATTTTTTGAATAAACTCTCATTTTTCGTTACATTTGAATATTGAAATAATATAAATAAAAAATGTCCAAAAATCTTCTGACTATAAATATTTACACAGTTGAACTTACTATTTAAAAATGAAGAAATTCATATTCTAGAAAAATTAAGTTTTTTTCAAGCCAGGAAATCTCAAATATCCGAAGATGACAGAAATTTGTTTTGGGTAAGGAAAAAAATGAATTTCATTTAAAAATATTAAGAGTTTTCGGAGTCGAAATTTTTTTAAGTATTAATTATGGATTAATTGAGTAACTATAAAGTCTATAAATTTATAATTAATAATCTATTCTTTGACTTTTCGAATTTCGTTACAAATATCAAATTGATGAATTTTTTGAATAAACTCTCATTTTTCGTTACATTTGATTATTGAAAAAATATAAATAAAAAATGTCTAAAAATGTTCTTACTATAAATTTTTATACAGTTGAACTATTTGAAAATGAAGAAATTCATATTTTAGAAAAATTTTAGTTTTTTTTCAAGTCAGGAAATCTATTTTTAAATAGATTTCCTGATTTTTAAATTTTGTAATTAATATTACAAAATAATAATCATTGTAGATAATGTAAATATTTATATATAGTATATTAAATTATTTCATAATGTAAATATACATAATATTTACATCATTAAATATATAATATTCATTATGTATTTAATAAATAATGTTAGGTATATATTAAATTCAATAATGTAAATTATATATAATATTTAATAATGTAAATATATTGTGAATAATTGAAAATAAAAAAAATAGTAATTTTGGAATCGGAAGATGACAAAAATTTGTTTTGGGTAAGGAAAAAAATGAATTTCATTGAGAAAATAAGAGAAATTAATGGGAACGAATTTTTGTTGCAGCAGTAACTTGTTTTTTTGCTTCTTCAAAAAATCTTTTTTTTGCATTGAAATTGTGCTCTGGTACCAAAAAAGATTTGTCGAGACAACAAAAAAATAAGCTACAGCTGCAAAAAAAATTGTGTTGAATCAGCATATTTTTTTTGCTAATAGAGCAAATCCTTTTTTTTCCTGTGTTTGTTGGTATTTTTGGAATTCCCGTTCCCGAAAAAAGAATCCTGATTTCAATGAATTTCCACGAGATCTTATATGCAGCAACTCAGGATGCTGCGAGAATTACCATAAAACTTCAGCGTCGCCAAGTCGGGGCACTCGTTACTGGCCCAAACGAACGCAGGATTGATTGCGGCAAAGCGCAATTGCGGTTTCCTTATAAAAAACAAAAAAAATGCGGCACCCTAATGATCTCCTAGAAATTTTCTTCGGTTTAGAATCAAATGAGATGGCTCTGAATTGAATATACCGAAGGCTAACCTAGTTTCGAAATTTGCGGAATTTCGAGATTGTGAACCTGGTTCTCGAAATTACGTTTTAAATGTTCAAATGTTTTTTAAACCTTAAATTTAAATGATATTGGTGATTTTTTCATGAAAAAAAAGTGCAAATGATTTTTGAATTTTGCAATGATATATTCTCATATTTTCGATAGTTTAAAAACTCGTCCAGTAAAGTAGGAATTAACAGTAAAATGAAAAATTTATTATTTTTTTTTTTGGAAAAATCTCTTAGGATTCAGGGCGGGCGGGAGAAATTAAAACATATGCTGTAACATGTGAAAATTCACTCGACTTTAAGCCATACTTTCGCCGAAATTAAAGCGATTGACCCAAAAGTCGCATACCTGTACGTCAGGTGTACATTTTCCTATGTAACGAAGCAAAATGGGGGCGATTTATTAATTATTTTCGCAAATATAGTCGAATTTCCGAAGTACTATTTTTATCTGTCAA
>JAPYZL010057037.1:0-12011 GCA_030522825.1 Platygaster orseoliae | reverse complement strand
TACGTTGGTGGGGATAGAGGGGATTCGTAATAGAGGGAACCTGGCGTTCGTAATACAGGGGCGTTCGTTATAGCGAAGTTCGTAATAGAGGGACCTGAATGTATTTAAATTAAAATTATAGAGCATTGAATTCTATAAATCTTTATAGCAATTTTTATATAGTCAGAAATAAATAAATATAGTAGAAACTAAAAACCCTTCAAATTTCTATTTCTAAGTATACTTTATTATCTAATTTTAGAAAATTTGACAGAAATTCATAGAAATACCAATAAGTACTTAGAATTATAAAAAAATCGAAGGAATACTGAAATTATTCAAATTCTAATAAAAACTGTTTCCTAAAGAATCCAAAAATATGACTATCTGTAAAACTTGGAATTCTAGAATATAGAATTATAAAAAAACGTGTTTAAAAATCTATATAAATACTAGAAACCTGTAAGAAATTCTTAAGAATATTATAAAACGCTGTAAAATCTTATAAAAACTTTAAAAAGTACGAAAATATGAAAAATCTTTAAGATATAAAAAATCTACGTATATTTAATTTTCCCAAGCATCTTTCAAAATACTAGAAATAATCTTTTAAGATTAGAATTCTATAATGAATTAAAAATCTATAAAAACGCAATATCGTTATAGATTTTAAAACTTTAGCATCGAATTCTAGAAATCTATGAAGCGAATCATAGAAATACCAAAAATCTATAAGAATACTTAAAAATACGACAAAATTGTATAAATAACATAAAATACGGAAATTCTAGAAATTCCTAAAAATTTTAAAAAATGTTAAATACTGGATTCTCCAGTATTTTCATAATTTTCAGAAAAACGTTTTGTCTTCTCTAAACTCAAACTTTTCCTGCTCTACAAAAAATTTTCATTAATAAAAAATGCCGATTTCGAACTTATCGATTCTTCATTACTCTAACTTTTTTTTTTCTAAATTGCATTTACATTATGAATTACAGGTAGACAACAAAAACCAGTCGATATTCGTCAGGTTCACCCCAACAATTCCTCATTGCAGTATGGCGACTTTGATAGGACTATCCATAAGAGTTCAATTATTGCGCACCCTTCCACCAAGATTCAAGGTCAACGTGGAAATCACCCCAGGAACTCACGCCTCTGAAAAAGCTGTAAATAAACAATTGGCAGACAAGGAACGAGTCGCGGCTGCTCTAGAGAACCAGCACTTGGTCGAGGTCATCAACCAATGCACCAACATTGAAATCTCATAAAATTAAAAAACTCTGTATAAACTGTTAATTTGTTGATCAATAAAAAGCACTTTAGTTCTACATAATTTTGAAATTTTAGTATATTTTCACACTAATCAAGGACTATATTTTATTCAACAATGTGTAGAAATGCCAGTTTTGCATTGCCCGAGCGTGTGGAAAAGTTGCTTTTTCCACACGGCGTTGAATAATAGTATATTATGTAACGTAGTGCAAGTGTCGAATTTGGCGAAGACGAGGGTTCAGGCTCGAGGCGAAGCCGAGGATTTCAATCGTTTCGTTAAAGTATAAGCTTTTACCTGCTTGTGCAGCACTATTCTTTGTTTGATTATGTTCTCAAATCTCGTCCAAATGTCAGACTTTGAGGTTAGAATCGAATAAAAGTGTTTGTTAAGTTTCAGGTGTGAGGAAAGACTCATTTTACATTTGAATTGAAATTCGAAACCCTGTTACTAGTGTTGTTTTTTGATTTTTAATAAATTTGAGACATATTTTTACAGCATCACAAATAAATCTCAAAATTGCTTTTTCACGTTGCGCAGTTGAAATCGTTTTTACGTAACAAAAAAAAGCTCGATAATTTTGCAGTTGAACGAGAACCAGCACGAGAACATGACAAGTAAATTTTTTTTGATGTTTTTATGAGTAATTTAACTCGAATTTGCATGTAATTGTAATTCAATTATAATTGAGTTTTATTGCTATAATCTACAAATAAATTACAAATCTATGAAAGTACTGAATACTCAAAATTGTTGTAAATTTCAATATTTAAATAGAATTCAGGATTATTTATTTCACTAACTCAAAAATAACAGAAATTCTGGATTTAGAAGAATTATAGTTATAAAAGTTTGGCGAGGATAACGTAGAAGAAATAAATTTACGAAATTGTTTTAATCGAGTGATTATTAAAAAAAACTGAAAATCGTTGCAAATTTTATTACTTTAGCATCGAATTCTAGAAACCTGTAAAAATACAGAAAAATACGACGAAATTGTGTCAATAGCATAAAATACGGAAATTTCAGAAATTAAACGAAGAAAAAATTAATTTAAGAAATTGTTTTAACCAAATGATCAATAAAAAAAACTAAAATTTACACAAATATTCAACTTCTCAGAAACTTTAAACTCTGGAGCATCAAATTATAGAAATTCGTAAAAATACCAAAAAGTATTTTGAATCAGAAACAAACTCTTAAGAAATACTTGAAGTATTAGAATTCTATAAAGATTAGTTTTCTGAAAAATCTGAAAAATACGTACGATCTATAAAACTTATTGTAGACCATCGAATTCTAAAAAAATGCATATATAAATCTATGGAAATACTATAAATCAATAAGAATGTTTTAAAATGCTGGAAAATCTTATAAATAATACTTTCAAAAGTATGGAAATATGAAAAATCTATGTATATCTTATTTTCGCAGAAATCTTAAATAATGCTGGAAATCTATTTAAATTTAATAGATTTAATACATGAAATTTGATAATTCTAGAACTTACAATTGAATTAAAATAAAATTTAAAAAAATAAATAATTACAAGAATATTTAAATAATAATACAATTAAATAATAAAAACTAATAATAGAATTATAATAATATACTATAATATAATAATATAATATATAATATATAATATAATAATAATATACTATAATATAATGATAGTAAAACTATAATTATAATAATAATAAAAAACTAATAATAAAAACTAATAATATTGCGAGTTTTGGAAATGCCTGCTTTGACGAAATGAAAGGTTACAACCCTCGGTTTCGCCTCGGGCTGCAACCTTTCGTTTCGTCAAAAGAGGCAATTTTCAAAACTCGCAATACGATATTTTATTTACAGTTTGATAAAAATTCATGTCCAAATATCCGATTTTTAGCAAACTGTGAATAAATAATTTTTCAAATTAAAATTGAAATTGAAATTAAAATTATATACATCTGTAGAGTGAATCGTAGAATTCTAAAAAATCTATAAAAATACCGAAAAATACTACAGAATTGTACGAATAACATAAAAAAAGGAAAATTTTAGAAATTCCCCAAAAACTTAAAAATATATTACTTCTGGGATTTTATAATTCTTAATCTTTGACGATCTGGTTTTAGTGATGAAATCTTTCAATTTTACGAATTCCGAAGTTTCAAAGTTACATACATTTTGGAGTCCAGGGTCAAACATTTTTCATATATATCTTGAGTATTTTTTTCAATTATTTAGAAAACAGGGTTTTACTAGATTCCTATAACTTTTATAATTTTTTCAGTGTTTGTATGACTCGAAAATTTTTTTACCACAATTTTGCTTGTAAAAAACATTCTGTTACAAAATGATAAATTTTTAACTTACATGACTTATTTTAATTCTGATATTGACGACTATTTTTGTTTGCCAAAAAATGTAAATATTTGCAAACTGGAATTCAGTGATTATTAATTAGTTAGTGAAAAAAGTATTGAAAAAAAGCAAAAATGAAAAATTCAATTTCGATATTCTAAATTTCAATATTTTAGCCCAGAATTATAAACTGTTGAAAATTTTTTAAGCTTCGATAAATAAAAACCTTACTAATCTTTGAAGTTGTCGAGAAGTTCTTTATGTTTGAAAAGTTTATAGAATTTTAAACAATTTCAATACATTTTGTAGATTGTGCGTTGTCATATTTGTTCGAAATATGTATGATAATTTTAGTTTTTTGATTTTTCCATAAAATATAGGATACTGGATGGTATTAAAAATTTTATTGAATAATCTTATTTAGCTGAAACAATATTTGATAAATTTATATCAGAGTTATATGTTAAAAATTAGGCAAATGTCAGAAAATTTTTAAAAACGATTAGAAATTGGAAAATTATTTATAAATTAACAAAAAGTAGTGGAAAGATTCAAAGAAATCATCAAAAAATTTATAAAAAACCGATGTTTGATGACCTTTCATTCAATTATATGTATAAAAACATTGTTTTTTGTTTCTGACATAATTATAAGTTATTTGTTTCAAGATAAAAATAAAGTTCTCACAACTGTTTCCTCTGACCAGGCGCGTACGCAGCTTTCTTCCGTCCTTGTCGTGAGTTGCCTCTAAGCGCGCAAGATTGACAAAAACGCAAAGAGGGGTTCGAACCCCCCTTTGCGTCTTTGTCAATCTTGCGCGCTTAGAGGCAACTCACAAGGACGGAAGAAAGCTGCGTACGCCCCTGCCTCTGACAATAATTTTTATGTCGTCTCTGGTTTGCTTATTTACAATTATTACATATCTTGCAATATGTCATTGCAAAAAATTTGAGCACACGCGCAAGGTTATAAACTTGATAAAAAAACGTGTCATTAAAGCAGTTGTGAATACAGGGTTTTTTTATTGGGAGGATCTATTCAATTATCTGTTTTTTAGAATTATTTTATACTTAAATTTTTCAAATTTTTGGTATTTTTAAGTTGAATAACTTATATAGTCTGGGATAGTATATTGTTCATGTAATACGCTAAGAGGGAACAGGACTTGCAGTAGTGCAAGAGAGACGAATAGAACGGAAAGCGAATGAGAGGAAGGAGGACGAAAAGAGAATGTGTACTATTCCCTCTTAATGAAAGTTATGAAAAAATTATGATGCAGTTTATTGATTATATCAATATAATTTGATTAAAGTGATTTTTAAGTTACTGAGGTTGTTATTTTCTTTAAAACCATTAGTATTTTCTGCATTATTTAGGATTTTTGAAAAAATACGACATACAAATTTTAAGTCATCTATGGATTTTGAGAATTGCG
Source organism: Platygaster orseoliae (assembly GCA_030522825.1). Taxonomy (NCBI): domain Eukaryota; kingdom Metazoa; phylum Arthropoda; class Insecta; order Hymenoptera; family Platygastridae; genus Platygaster; species Platygaster orseoliae. The sequence continues at coordinate 6,969 of JAPYZL010057037.1, read as the reverse complement.
TATTTAGTGATATCCATATAATTTTGTAGTATTTTCTGATTTTTTCTTAGATTTATCATGTTTGATGTTTTTAATGGAATATTCAGCTTGACGTGAAAAGAGCTTTTTCTAAAAAAGCATTGATGGCAGTCAATTTTTACCAGAAATAATACTGAAAGTCTTACGTATTTTCATATATGCAACGTCTTTTTATTTTAAAGGGAAGAAAAATATTTTTACAATTTTTTCCGTGTTTTTCTGATTAAAGGTTTAAAATCACTCGCCTAAAAACACTGAATCATGAAATTCTAATAATAATTGAGAACCGCAATGAGTAGGTTTTCAGGAAAAGGACTTGAAATTGCCCGAGAGTTCCTTTTTTTCGATCATACATTGAATTTTGGGTTCGCCATTAGTGGCGGAAAATTCTAATTTAATGAGCAATGTTGAACATTTACGTTGATCGATGATTGTTAAATATCTTCCAAAGATTTTTGTTATGTTTGAACATTCTTAGAAAACCAAATCGACTGCATTTTTTTTTAATACGTGATGATTCGTCAAGAAATTTCTTCTCATCATTGTTTTTCAAGGAATTTGATTGCAGATATTTTTTAAAATTTACTGCAGAGTAAAGGTGTTTAAGATTCACACTTCAAGTGAATTTAAAAAGGCGAATAAAAAAAGTTGATTCGATGTTCGTTCATAAATTAGTTATGAATATAAAGCAACATAGTATTACACGTTTCAATGATCCACTAACCTGCAACACTGCAACGTGCAGACTCTGCACTGCAGAGAATATTAAGGTTAGGGAAAGTTAGGTTTTAAGTAAAATTCACGTCCTTGGGTAAAAAATATCCAAGGAGAAACTAATCACAATATATTGTCCTGGACAAAGTAAGAACTGAATCTTGCGCAAAGATAAACAATTCCAGAAATAAGTCGAAGAAATGTAACTTTTGTGATCCATGAATCAGTTATGAATATAAAGCAAAATAACATCACACATGTCAATGAATCTCTGACCTGCAACACTGCAACGTGCACAGGTTAGGAATAGTTAAATTTATAAATATTTATGAAAACTTCCCGGGATTCAAAGAGAAATCAACGGAAATAATGTAAGCGACAATGCTATTGGGAACATTTGAAGAAAACGAGTCAGAGATAAGTTATAATGAATACAAAACACTGCACTGAAATCATACACTGTAGCAGACATAAATCTGCATACATTGAATCCGTTACACACGGAATTGATCTGCCAAAGCAGATGCTGTGGGAATTCTTCATGCTCTAGAATTCTCTCCGCACAATTCCATGATTGCGAGAAGCGGACTACCGTGGATCCTCTAGCGGCGGGAAGCCGAACCTTCGTATTTTAGTTTCCGAGGCTCGCAGCAGAGGAATTCAGTGTGTACGCATTCCTAAATAATAACGCAGAAACACACTTACGACAAATTTTTTAAAAGATTGTTAAATCTCAATAAATCTTCAAGTGTTTCGCGAAATCGTTATTTGAAAAGTTAATAATTCATTTCCAGGCTATTTCGAGTAAAAGAAAATATGTATAAGTCTGTTTATGGGAAATAGTTAATTTTCAATACTCTACAAACAAATTTCTAATTTGTGTAATGCATAAATTTAACGTTTTTTTTGTCATTTTTCATATTGACTCATAATTTATTCAACTTGAAAGATTTTCTGATGTTATAAATTTCTATTAGCTTTCTTACATTCGATGCCCTAATAACCAAAATGTTCTAAACATTTTTAAGTATTTTTATAGATTAAAAAAAAAATAATATCGAGACAGATTTTTTCAAACCCCCCCCCCCCCTCTCCTCGAATATTTTTTCTACCTACGCCCCTGCATTTAACAAATACGCGAAATATTATCGAAAATTAAATTCTGTATGAAGTTAAAACACGTGAGGCGAATGCACGCGTATATGGCTTTGATAAAAACATTTCACCCAAGCCCCAAGTTCGATATTGATTTTCCATCAAGTTATTTACGCTCTTTTTATTGTTTTTGAAAAAACTTCAAAGCGTTTTAATGAAAAATCTTATGAAATTGGATAAAACTTAAGATATTTTCCGAAATTCAACAATTTCTCAAATCTTTCGATCACTTGGTATTCGTAATGTAGTAACGAATTTTCAAGTTGGCATTTTAAATACCATGTTTCTGAAAATATTCTAAATTATCTTATAATAAAAAAATAGCATTTGAAGAAGTTAAAGTTAAAAAATTAAAAAGAATGCATGATTTAGAAAAACTCATAATATTTGTATGTACTCATAGTCAGATGATGTGTAATATAAATCATACTTTAAACTGATATTTGGAATTTTTTCGGAGAAATGGTCATTCGGAGATATGGATTCGGAAAATTTACCGGGAATCAAAAAACTAGTTAAGTTATGTTTTTTCTATGCAATTAACTTACTCATATTTGATAAAATTATAACTTATCTGAACTTCAATGGAAGTTTCAAAGAAATTTAATACAAGTTTCAGTTTTCTATGACATCAACTTTACTAGGAAATCATGAGACTTCTAGCGTTGCCAGCAACCATTCATTACAGGGTCGTGCACGTGAATGCTCTACCTTCTCTTGCACACATATATGTCTATTAAGCAATAGAAACATGCGGAAAACCGCTTCGAGGGAAAAATTTGTCACGTGCTGCAATATCACGTGTTTCAACCTTTCAAATCCTTTCTCTCGGTACTCTCGTTTCGTTGGTATACACATTATGGCATTTACCAAAGTACGCAGTTTTGTTTTAATCGTTCATCGTTGAGTGTGGATATTTTTTCATAATTTTCCAATTTTCTGTGGAGAAAATTCGTGTATATCAGAAAAAAGGTCAGTTTTTATTATAATTATATCAGTTCATGGATGATAGAAATAATATATATCATTTGTATTATTGATTGATTGTTAGTTAAAATTGAACTAGGAATAAAGTTATTTATTTTTTATTATTAAAAAAAAATGTGGGATTGATGGGAAACTATAATTTTTGTATTTTTATAGTTGCGGAAAAGTTTTGAGTATGATGTTGTCACTTTTGTTAGTTTTTTTTAATGATTTTTCATGATTTTCTGAAGTTTTTTGGAATTTTGCAATGACAAAATTGTGTCCTCGATTTTAAAATTGCTTTTTCTTATTTTTCGTATATTTATTTTTTTCGGTTTTTGTTGTTAATAATTTCCGTCTATAAACAATCCCATATAATAAATTCGTAAAATTGATGCGAATTAATTTTTATTATAATTTTATCAATTCAAAAATTATGGAAATAATTTATATTACTCGTTCTGATTCATTAATCATTAAAATTGAACTAATGATGAAATTATTTATTTTCATTTATTAAAAAAAAAAAGATTGATAGGTAACTATAATTTTTATATTTCTATAGTTGTAGAAAATTTTTTAGCATGATTGCTACTTTTGTTTATTTTGTTTCTTTAGTTTTTTACTTGTTTTTCTTCTATTTTTAGCGCTAATAATTATTGACAATAAGTTTTCTGAATAGTAATAATTGAGAACTCGAATTTTTTTATGATTTTCGAAAATTTTTTAATTTAAAAGTTTTTTATGTTTTTGGTTTTAGTTTCATTTCAACCAAAATCACATTGATTTTATTTGCTTTTTCTAATTTACTGTTATAATGTTTTTTTACTTTTGTATTTGAAAATTCGTGATATTTCGGTTTTTGTTGTAAATATCTTCCATCTATAAACAATTTAATAAATTGATGCAAATGAATTTTTTTACAATTTTATCGATTATTCGGGGATAGTAAAAATAATATAATTATTCATATTATTGATTCAATAATTATTAAAATTGAACTAATGATGAAGTTATTTATTTTTACTTATACAAAAAAAAATAGAGATTGATAGGTAACTATAATTTTTATATTTCTATATTTGTGGAAAAATTTTGAGTATGATTGCTACTTTCGTTCATTTTTTTTTTTTAGTTTTTGACTTGTTTTTCTTCTATTTTTTGCTCTAATAACTATTAACAAAATAAGTTTTCTGAACAGTAATAATTGAAAACTCGAATTTTTTTATGATTTTCTGAAATTTTTTAATTTGATAGTTTTTTATGTTTTTTTTTTCGAGTTTCATTTCAAACAAAACAACATTCATTTTCGAACTGCTTGATTTTATTTGCTTTTTCTTGTTTACCATTATTTTTTTACTTTTGTATTTGAAAATTCATGATATTTCGGTTTTTGCTGTAAGTATCTTCCATCTATAAATAATTTAATAAATTGATGCAAATGAATTTTTTTACAATTTTATTAGTTATTCGGGGATAGTAAAAATAATATATGGATCATTCCAGGTCAGATTTACACCCCTCATCACAGATATTATTGTAATATTTTTTTAAATATTTTTCAACACAAAAAAATCGATAGGTGTTTTTTTGTTAAGTGAAAAAAAATTTTTTCACGACTGTACAATTTTTCAAAGTTTAAAAAAACGCCGATTTTTACGTGAAAGTAGCATTTTTGAGCAGCTAAAATTCGAAAACGCCTAATTCGAGACAAAGTTATCATGAATAATAAAATTTTACTTACATCTCGAACTTTTTACCTGTCGAAAAAAAAATTGTTTAAACATTTTTTAATTAACAAAAGTTGAAATTTGTTGAACAAAATGATATATCTCAAATATATCAGTAAAATGTTGATTTTTTTTCCACAGTTCGATTCGCTAGAGATTTTCGAATAAAAAAAGTTTTAGTTTACAGTGGCTTTCAAAGTGGTTCAAAAGATATAGCGAATCAAAGAGCGACGCGCGCGACCCTCGCGAGCTGTGCGCTTCGTGCCGCATCGAGGTTTCAATAAGCGTACAGTGTTTCTGTTAGGTTAGGTTAATGTAGGTCAACAAATGAAATGATCTTTGTTATGAATGTTAAAATATTATTTATTACGGTACCATGGTATAAACAAAATTCTCATTGTCTTGGAAGTCAAATAAAACTTCTTCATAAACTTATTTACTTAGATTTTCTGGTTTTTTTTTCTTTTAGAAAAGCAGACGGTGTCTGCTTCATTGGACGATGAGTGCAGTTTTAGCGAAAAATTTGAGTCGCTTAATGGCTGAATGTAATGCGATTGAGATTTGTGCATTCGCGAACTTGAACTTTTTATAAATTTCCTTCAAATTTCCTCGTATAATGCGTTTTTGAAATGTTTTGGATCCTTTCGCTGTTCTTACAGTTATTGTATCTTTTTGTCCAGGACAAATCGAACTTATATCATCGAATTCAAAAAATTCCTCTACTCTTTCAATAGTTTCACTGGGCAATAATTTTCTTGTTCATAGATATATAAAAAACTAGCTGTCACCCGCCGGCTTCGCCTCGCGGTCACCCCCCGAGAGGAAAAAACGAAAAGTATACCGGAGTAACTTTAGTCTACCAGAGTATACCAAAGTCAACTAAAAGTTGATTTTGCCGAAAAAAGTATACCAATCAGTCTCCAAAAGTATAGTTATTGGCACAAATGCATACTCTTGAGTGACGAGTCAACTTTTGGTATACTTACTATTTAATAGCAGTGTACCGAAGTAAACTAAAAGTAGATTCGGTATACCAAGTCACCCAAAAGTATGCTTTGTGCCAATAGGCATACTTTTGGAGACTGATTAGTATACTTGAATCAACTTTTGGTATACTTTGGTAGACTAAAGTTACTCGGTATACTTTTTCGTTTTTTCTACTCGGGCCGTTTGATTATTGTGATTTGTGACTTTGTATGATTTTGGAATTGATACAATTTTTTTTTATTATTACACAATATAATATTGTCGTTTTTGAAATAATTCAATATATTTTTTAATTATAATTACATGTCATATATTTTTCACATGTTTTCTGTTATTGCTTTTATTCGATAATTTGATGTATATTTATTTTTCTTCCTCATTTTGTGATTTTTTGCGAAACGTTATAATTCTGTGACTTTGCGATATTCGATTTTGTGTGTTTTTTATTTTTTCAATTTTGTGATGTTGTAATTATTTCGTGATTTTGTGACTTTCTGTAATTTCAGATAAATTTCAGGACATTTCGTGTAGTATTTTTGAAGTTATTACCCTACTAACTTTGATTCTTTTAAGGACCTTATAAGAATCAGCATTTTCCTTATAAGATTTGGTTTTTTTATAAGGCGCTTATAAGGCCTTTATAAGGAGGCCTTATACAATTCTTATAAGACAGTCTTATAAGGAATCAGATTCTTTTAAGTTTTGAAATTGTACTACAAGGTAAGGAATCGCGATCGCCTTATAAGGAATCGCGATCCTTATAAAACCACCTTATAAGAATTCGGTTTTCTTATAAGAATTGTATAAGGCCTCCTTATAAGGTCCTTATAAGGTCCTTATAAGAATCAAAGTTAGTAGGGTAGGGTAAATCGTACAGACATTCACATTTATAGATATAGATGAGATATTAGTTAATAATTAGGAGCAGCTCCTTCGAATTACTATGAAAAATTTATTCTAAGAAACATTCTGTGAAGAATGAATTGAATAACATTCTCTGAAGAATAACTTATAAGAGTAAGTTCAATAAATACTCTATAAATTTTTTAATATTTCATTATTTAATAACATTTTATCATAATTGTCTTTATGGTAAACATTTTCTAACTTATGAACAATTGTCTGTTTATCCATATTAACCTAACCTAACAGAAACACTGTACGCTTATTGAAACCTCGACGCGGCACGAAGCGCACAGCTCGCGAGGATCGCGCGCGTCGCTCTTTGATTCGCTATATCTTTTGAACCACTTTGAAAGTCACTGTAAACTAAAACTTTTTTTATTCGAAAATCTCTAGAGAATCGAACTGTGGAAAAAAATCAACATTTTACTGATATATTTGAGATATATCACTTTGTTTAACAAATTTCAACTTTTGTTAAGTAAAAAATGTTTAA
>JAPYZL010056986.1:0-11854 GCA_030522825.1 Platygaster orseoliae | reverse complement strand
AAAGACTTGTAAAAGAGATGAGTAAAATTATCAATTTTTTTTATTCCAAGAAATAAGAATTAATAAATTAGACATGGAATCATTTAACAATATTTTATTTATAAATCAATGTATGCGACCTTTGAAAAGCTTTTTTCCATTTATTATTGAAGAATATAATTTCTTTAGTAGAAAAACTAATTATTTTTATGAATACCCGCACCATGAATCTCTTTTGCCAGTTTTTCCTCCTCCGGAGGTTATTTATCATGTTGTAATCTTCATTCTTTTCAATTCTTTTTTTCACTTTTCTTATGATAAAATTGGATATAAACATCAATAAAATCATTAAATATCGAGATTTCTGTGGATTTCTGCAGATTTCTGTCTATTTCTGTCTGTTTTTGTCATATGCTTTAATTTTTGGTGTATCGATGTTATCGATGTTTCGATGTTGTCGATGTTTAATCGAAAACATTGGTAACATTGGTTTTTCGATGTTAAATCGATTCCTTAAAAATCGATTTTTAGTTAATTTTTAGCTATTACCGCACTGTGGGTCACTTACACATAAGACGCTCTGTCCATGTGTAAATGTATGGACACATGTGTACACATGTTTCCATGTGTAGAGGGTCACTTTTCTTGGGGTAACATCAGTGGCACCCACAGGACAGAGATGTAACAGCATGAATCATGTTTTATACTGAAAGTATAGGCAGTTGCACGGGCCTGGTTCAGTGTTGTGTATACAATAAAAAAACAGTTTAAAAGAAAGGGCAGCTGATTCCGAGCAGTGCCGAATTTTGCCGAGTGTGGCCGAGTACTGCCGACAACTGCCGAGTCAGGTCAGGTCAGGTCAAGCCAGGTCAGGTCAGATCCAGATGAACGTCGTGTCATATTTTTTTCAATTTTTCAATAACTGATGTGGTATAATTGAAAAAAAAACACAGAATTTCAAGAAAAAAAAGGACAAGGAATATGTCTGAATAAAATAAAAGAAATATACTCTGCTTGTAACCTCCAAATAACATGATCAGAAATACCAAGGCGGGCAAAGGTGCCAAAGCAAGGGTGCCGCCACCAGATTTTGTAACGCTATCTGCAGAAGCCCGAGAAGCCACGAAAAATTTTGTTCGGTTGTTGAAAAAATGCCGGGATTATTACGAAAGTAAGATAACATGATTTTAGCAATTTTTCCATATTTTTTATACTTTTTTGCTATATCGCATCTGAGACTGTAATAATAATTTCTATGCTTCTAGAATCTAAGTTTATTAATAATTATGTAATTTCATTATTTATTTACTGATTTATTTGACTGAATAATATTTAATATTAAATATTACATTGTTACGAAATCAATATAGTCAAAATAATTCGATGTGTAAAAAAATTAAAAATAACATTATATCGGAGCATTTTTAGCACTAAAGATTTTTAAAATTTTTAATACATAAAGATTATTTGTATGTACTTACTACCCCACATAGTTAAATTAAAATATATAATTTAATATAATTCATACAATTCATAAATTATAATTTAATTCATCATTTGAACATAATTTATAATAATGTATAAATTTAATAATTATAAATTTGGCTGGGCCATAATCATAATTAAAAAAAAAATTCTTTTACATCTTTTCATTTTTCCCATGTCCTGATTTTTTTGCATTGCAGAAGGGTGGAGGGACAGATTACGAACTACGAAATACCACGAAGAAATGGACGAAGTGAACAAGTATAGTTGCCCGAATTGTTCTTGCCCGAATTGTTTAGTGAAAAGAGTACAAAAACAGCACGGAAAGTAGGTGAAATTGTAACTTGATTCACACAAATTAATTGTATTGTAATATTTACCATTGATAAAAATATTTCAGCAAGCAACCAGAAGCAAATGGAAACCTGGTGGACAACCAAAATGTTCCGTCAACTTCAAAATGTGTTGAAGAATTGGAACAGTCGGTTATGGAAATTCTTCCTGAATGTTCTTCGAGCAAAACCAACGCAACGGCAGAGAACAAGGAAAACGAGACAAATGCTTCTAGCGAAAAAGTTCTTGAAATGGTAAAAAAAAATATTCTACAAGGACAAAGCAAATATGTGTTTATTAAAAAAGTATCCATAAATTATATCGTCACAGTCACAATTTTTTTTCACGTAGAACTACGTTTATCTCCACGTTTTGGTATAGTAGGGGGGTAAAAAACTATGCACCTGCAACGAAATTTGGGTCTTATGGATTGGGTCCCAATAGTGAGCCCCGAATTTCAGGTTCCCAATTCATCAGGCCCAAATTATTTTTAGCCATTCCTGGATTGGGCCCAAATAGTGAATCCTAAATTTCAGGTTCTCAATTTATCAGTCCCAAACGCATAAGTCTCAAATTATTTTCGGGCCTTATGGATTAGGCCCAAATAGTGAATCCTAAATTTCAGTTTCTCAATTTATCAGACCCAAATTATTTTTGTACCTTCTGGGTTGGGCCCCAACACTGAGTCCCAAATTTCAGATTCCCAATTTACCAGGCCCAAAAATAATTTGGGACTTATTGATTGGGCCATAGATTACAAGGCCCGAATGAAGTTAATTGAATTTGAATAAATTTCATTGGTGGAGGTATTTTTTGAGATGAAACTTTTCACTTATTGACGTAGTTCTACGTAACAGCACAGACTTTCTGTGCCTTCGTCTAAGTTTTTTTCTTGATAGAATATTCAATACAAATAATGTAAGAAAATCAATGAAAAATTAGGTACAAAGTCCGGTTCTGAGCTTGAGCCGCCGAAAGCGTAAGAAAGCCACTGATCCCGTGGAAGCCAACTCATCATCGAACTCGATCAAAGTTATGAGCTCATTCCATAACATTTTTGACGACGCCGCGTTCGAAGAGGCAATGTGCAAAGCTGTACCTGACAGCACTCAGGTGAAAACGCACCCAGTTGAAGACAATGACAGTGATCGAGCCATAAGCCCGACCCAAATAGTGGAAAAAAGGCCAAAAGTTTGTCGACAATTGACCCTAGGGACTTCTCGTGGACTGGCCATGAAAGAAGTGACCTCTGATAGGAGGAAACTTAAACAGACGAAACTGGCTGTCCTGGAACCACCGAAATCAAACACTGATCGTCTCTTCGACGAGGATTTCATGGAAGGATTCAAGGAAGATTGGAAGGAAGAAGACGTTTGGAAGAAAGTCGATCAAAATACATCGCCTAATAAACAAGGTAGGGTATACTGTTGATAATGCAATGTAAAATGTTCAACACAATGTTTGAAGGATTTTTTTTACAGAAGGAAAGAGATGATTTCATGTTATATGAAGAGTAATAACTGCGCAGTGTTCTGATGAATTTGATCACTTGATTTAGGAATTTGGCGTCCATAGGCAGTTTCAAAAATTTCCACTCCCCCCCCCCCTAACACCTATTTTCTATGAAGAAAAAAATTAAAATTTGGTGAATTGCAGAATTATACGAATTTTGGGTCTTTCTTATGAATTTACAACAATGACGAAAGAGAAGAAATATACAGGGTGTACCAAAGTCCCTGCGTAAAAAAAATCCAATATTCCTTTTTGAATTTCAAGTTGAAAAGTCCTTTGCCACTTTTTACAAAACTCAAAATCAATAAAGTTATTCAAGTTTGAAATTTAAACGATAAACGCGCTCTTATGAGGAGTGGGGATAAAAACTACGTACCAAACTCTACCCAAATTTTCTTCATATTTTTCTGAGTCGAAAAGTCTTTTGCCACTTTTTGCAAATCTCAAAATCAAAAAAGATATTCGAGTTAGAAGTTTTAACCAATCAGATTTCTCAAATTTCAAACTCAAATATCTTTTTTGATTTTGAGTTTTGTGAAAAGTGGGAAAGTACTTTTCGATTAAAAAAATTATGAAGAACATTTAGGTAGAATTTGGTCCCTGGTTTTTATCACTATTTGTTGAAAAAGTTCATTTATAGTTTAAATTTCAAAGTTGAATAACTTTTTTATTTTTCAGTTTTGTAAAAAGTGGTAAAGGACTTTTCGACTCAAAATTTAAAAAGGAATACTGGATTTCTTTTTGGCGTAGGGACTTATGTACACCCTGTAGAAAAATTGTAAATATGTCAAAATTTGGAAATTCAGATATTTTGTAAGACTAAGTAATTTCAAAATTTACATTATTCGGAACATTTTGGAAAATTTTGTTATTCCATCATAGTTTCATAAATTTTTCGAGATGGTGTCGATTGTACACGCTTTTTTGTGCATTTTTATTAAAAAACAGAATTTTTCATGTTGTAACTTGTCAAAAAAAATTGCGCTATGCTATTATGAACAGTAATCAGCAGTAATTCAATGTAAAATAATTTGTTGAAGACCAAATTCGGTCGATTTGATTAATAATACCTTGTACAATTGACACCATGCCAATTTTTCCCACTCTAAGAACCTTGTAAATTATTATAATTGTTTAATTTCCAAGAAGACTGACATTCTGAAAATTCACTTAATTTTGTAAAATTCAAATATTCAAGCAATTTTCAAAATCGTAGATTGATAAGAGAAATTCGTAAAGTAGGGCATTTGAAAATTTCAGAGATTGGAAGAATTTCAATATTGTAAAAAATGACTCATTTTTATACAAATCAGTTAATACGTTCATGTTCACTAGGTGGCTACACCACTTTTTTCTCAAACTATCATTTTATAATTCTTGCGCACCGCGTTAATATCATTCATAATCTTCAATGATTACTAAAATTTAGAAATCTCGTCACATTTAGAATATTTTTTAAACCATAAGACATTTGCAAAATTGATTAATTATAAATAGTTGGAAAATTTTTAGATGTATGATAATTTAAGCGTTATGAAAATTTGAGACAAAAAATAGTCGACAAAATTTATTCATAAATATAATAAAATTCACAAATTACGAAAATAGAGATATTTCGACAATTCCAGCAATTTTACTACGAAAATTTCAATTATTTTGAACATCTCAGTAAATTTTGTTATTCCATCATAATTTTATAAATTTTCCCCACTCAAGGAAACCTGTGAATTATTATAATTTTTAAATTTACAACAAGACTGACATTCTGAACATTCACTAAATTTCGTAAAATTCAAATATTTAAGCAATTTTCAAAATTGTATAGCAATGTGATTAATAAGGGAAATTCGAAGAGTCGGACATTTGAAGATTTCGAAGATTGCGAGATTTTCAATATTGTGAAAATTGTCTCATTCTTATGAATATCATTCATATTTTTTAATGATTACTAAAGTTCAGAAATTTCGTCACTTTAGAATATTTTTCAAACGATCGGTCTTTCGCAAAAATCATAAATTGATAATAGTTGGAAAATTTGAGAGAATAAACGATGGACAAAATTTATTGATAAGTATAATAACATTTACAAATTACAAAAATAAAGATGTTTCGACAATTTCAGCAATTTCACTTCAAAAATTTCAGTTATTCCGAACATTCTGTTAAAATTTGAAAATGTCAAAAATTTCGTACATGTTGACATTTTTTTTGTATGTACCCTAAAATGAAAATTTCGAATCCTGTAAAATTCGTTAATCTTAGTAAAATTATCTCGTGTAGCGCGAAAGAGTTTCTAATAATCTATTATGAAATTCAAATTAACAATTAGCATTCTCAATTAGAAGAATTACTTATTATACTATCAAACTTGTTAGCTACAATCTTTTCTGTAACGAAAAAATTCCAAGTTTATCAAAGGGTAGTTTTTAACATTCGAATGAAATGAAATATAAAAATTTTATATTATGAATTCTAGAAATTACTATTACTTATAAATAGTATATTCCTTAACTAGCGTGGAAAAGTTTTTTCAACGAATCTAAGAGTTGTAATCAGATGAGTAAAAAAAAATTGTTCCACACTATAGTCAAGGAATATATTTTACTCAACAACGTAAAGAATTGCGAGTTTTATAAGTTACAAGCGTGGGAGAAACGAGCCATTACTTCACAGCGTTGAATAAAAGTATATTTCTTCACTAGTGTGGAAAAGTTTTTTCAACGAATCTAAGAGTTGTAATCAGATGAGTTAAAAAAATTGTTCCACACTATAGTCAAGGATTATATTTTATTCAACAATGTGTGGAAATGGCAGTTTTGCATCCGCCGAGCGTGTGGAAAAGTTTTTTCTAACTAAGGGTTGCAACGCGAGCCGAAGGCGAGCGTTGTAATCAGATGAGTTAGAAAAAAGTTTCCACACTAGTTGAGGACGATATTTTATTCAACAACGTGAAGATATGCGAGTTTTATGAGATATAAGCGTGGGAGAAACGAGCCATTACTTCACGGCGTTGAATAAAATAAATTATTCTCGAGCTATGAGGATGTTAAAAATATCAACAATATGTTTTATTCTTCATAAGGTACAACAGGAATACCCAGTACTAGTAAAAAATCTTTCAACAAAAATGCGAGCTCTTCAACGGTGACGCCGATAAAACAGAAACTAGATCATCGCATCCCTTCGAGTCCATTGTCTACTCCAATGAGAAATTTCCCTGCTTGTTCGAAATCTGCACCCAAGGAAAACGAAAAACCCACTTCAGAAACGGTGGACATGCCGACGTTCTTTGAAAACGACGCGACTTATTTTGCCCGCGATGAAACTTTGCAGAATAACGTTAAAGCCCCTGAAGAGGATGGCGAAAAACTCGAAGAGTTGAATTTTAATCTGACGCAAGACGAGACTTTTTTCACGATGGCTGAAATGCAAATGAAAGAGAAGAAGATGCAGGAAAAAGCTGGTGGGAGCAAAAAGCTTCCAATCCAAGTTTGGAAACTTGTTCAAGATTTCGATGTGTAAGTTTTTGGTGATTTTTAATCACCTATTTAATTTAAGGAAAATGCATAAATTTATTGAGAGTATTTTGGTAAGTTGTTTGCATGGTAAGAAAAAAATTATCAAGAAAATCAAAAGTCACGAATGCTTTTCACAGGGTTCCTGGAAATAAAGAAAAAAGTCCAGAACGCCCTTACAAAGGCAAGGCAGTGCGAAACAAAAATGAAAGACAAAAACTTGAAGGATGGGACTGCTGGGAGTGCGAAAAAGTGAGAATATGCATTTTGATATTTTCTTATTAAAAACGTGGTCAAGCAGAGCATGTAAATCAAAAAATTTTCATTTTAAACAATTAGAACGTTCAAGTAAAAATTTAGAGAGCTGGGGAATTATTGAATTTTTAATTACACATTGAGATATTGGAAATAATTTGGAAACTAATAACAAAGTAAACATTAAAAATCGAATACAATTTTTACTATTGATGTAATTTTTAGAAATTTTATCGAACTTCAATTTGAAACTACAATTTCTAGGTTAAAATCAATAAAAACAGAAAAATTCAAGTTTTTTCGGTTTTTTTAATAACGATTCTAAACAGAGACATAATAATTGTTATTTTGAAATAAATATTCAAAATTTCAAGTAAGTAAGAATGTAATAATTATCGAAACTAAAAAATTTAGAGAGTTGGGGAATTATTGAATTTTTCACTAAACATTGAAATAATGGAAATAATTTGAAAACTAATAACAAAGTAAACATTGAAAATTCGAATAAAATTTTTACCATTGATGTAATTTTTAGAAATGTTATCCAACTTCAATTTAAAACTACAATTTCTAGGTTAAAATCAATAAAAATAGAAAAATTTAAGTTTTTTCGGTTTTTTTAAAAAAGATTCTCAACAGAGACATAATAATTGTTATTTTGAAATAAATATTCAAAATGTAAAGTAAGAAAGAATATAATAATTACTAAACTAAAAAATGTATTGAATATTAGAAATTAATAACAAATTAAACATTGAAAATCTTAGTAGAATTATTATAAATTGTAAACATAAAACACTGAAAATTCAAATGAAATTTTTACCAATGATGTAATTTTTAGAAATTTTATCCAATTTCTGAGTTTGAATCAATGAAGATGGAAAAATTAAAGTTTTTTCGTTTTTTTTTTTTTTTTTTTTTTTTTATATTTTTTATAATTTTTTTTTTTAAATAAATATTTTAAATTTCACGTAATAAAGAATTTAATAATTATGTAAAGTGAAAAATTTCATCGATAAAAATAAATGTGTATGTGTGTATCGTCAAAACGTTCGAATAAAAAATTATTCATTTTTTGTTATAAATTTTATTATTTAAAACAACATTTCTTACGTTGATTTCTATAAAACCAGTTGTTCTTTTTTTTCAAAACATTGAATTTGTGTAGACATAATTTCATGAGCCTTGAAAATAGTCAGATTTGAAATCGATGTCGTTATATTATTAATAAATATTGATGAATCTTTTTTAATTTACATTACAAGTGATTTTCATGTATACAACAATTCGTTGACAAGAATGAAATAAATGGACATTTTAAAATTTTGTAAACTTATTATTTATTTATTATTTTTCAATTTTTTATTGCAATCATTTCAAAATATTCTACATGTAATTTTTCACAATTTCATTATATGATTTTCAGTTCTACGAGGGCTTGGACTACACCGAAGAAGAATTGAGGCAGCACAAGAAAAAATGTTCAAGACACAGGTCCAAATTTCAAGAAAAATATAATACGCCACCAGGTAATAATTTTTCGTTCGTTTTCGAATTTCAAATTATATAAATGTTTTTTTTTTTATGATTTTGAAACAATTCTAATCAAGTTAAAACAAATGCTATAGTTGTTGTTCATGTTTTTAAATGTCATTTTCAAGCTAAACAGTTATGAAAATTTTTCTTTAAGGTTTCTGGAATCCAGTATTTACGAATACAGTTGGCCCGAGCTCAAAAGAAGATTAAAGATGTTTCCATATTCCACCTTGTACATAACGTTGTCACGCACACAAAAATCGCAATGTACAGAGTTTGTTGCTAGAAGATGATTTTACCTGTGTTGTGCAAGTGAAAAAATGAGGTCCCATTTTTAAAGAAGGCCAAGTTGAATTTGAATTTAATTAATTGATGAAAAACTGTATATTAAAGAATTCTTACAATTGTAAAACTATCAGTTGAGCACAAAAATGTAATTGCTTGATGAGACCAATTAAAATGACTTTAAATTTTAAGTTTCCTTATTTTTATTACTTCCTAATAATGATTGTCTCGTCTTTACGAATTTTATTATTTTCCAATTCGGACTTGAAACTTAAAAATGTACACGACAAAAATTCTTAAACGTATACATTAAACTTATTAGAAATATAGCTATAAAATTGATCGGGTTTGTCGAAAAGATTATTTGCATTTAAAACCTAAAAAAAAAAAATAAAAATTGTGTGGTGTGATAATCAACAGTTTCTGTGTTACAAATGTGAAAAATTTTATTTTTCGTAGCAGAAAATACAGTAGTCAAAAGTATTTTTTCTCACTTTACATTTGTTGCATTTCTTAGAGGCGCAACTTGTCCATTTGAATCTGAAATAGCACAGGATACAAATCATTTTTGAATATGGAATGCTCTGCTCCATGTGACACCGTCAAAATAGATTTCGCTTTCTCTGCCGATATTGAAGCTTCATGAACTTTATCCAAATTTAATTGAATTTTTCCTAATTCAAGGTACATATGCCCAGCTGCTGCAGTATACTCGTCGTAGTATTTTCTATAATAATAATAATAATGAATTAGTGTAAAAAGAAATTCTGAAATAAAGAAGGAAACTTGTTTACTTACAGCAAGCCTTCAATGGCACGTTTACAAAGAATTTCTGCCTCTTTGAAATAACCACATTCAGCGGCTGCATGGTACGCCGCATAAGCTATTGAGACATAGTGCGGATTGAGAGGGTGTAATACTCCTGCTTGTTCTTTCAAACATTTTTGGGCGAAATCCCAATCTGACGGAATAATCAAGTGTGTTATGAAAAAAACTCACTAGTGATTTTGATTCTTGTAAAAACCTTGTAAAAATTTTTAAAATTTGAAACAATATATTGATATCATAAAATATAAAAAAATTATTTTAATTTTTATAAGAAAAAAAATTTTTTTATAAAAAGATTTTTATACAAATCACTTTTATTGATTTTATTACTATTTTTATCAACTATTAATTTTAATATTATTTATTACTTTTTTATCAGAATAAAAACATACCTTCACAATTTTCCAAGATCTTTTTACATTTCACAATAAACTCATCAACTTGGGCATAAATGCTGGCGAAATCTGAAGGAAATTCGTGCCCACAAGCGGAGCATTGTTTATCTGTTGCACTGCAAAGATTTGTGCATGAAGAGTTTTGACATGCGGCAGCAGTGTATTTCAGTTCTGGATTTACGCAACTCGGGCAATTGCACTCAAAATAATAATGCTTTTGGAGGGTCTTTTTTCTCTCATTCACCGTTTGCAGTAAATCAATATACGATATTCGTACCTGGCAATGGATCGTTATAATTACTGTCACACTGAGAGAAATGTTTGGTTACAGCAACCACTGGTTTAGTAAAATATGAGCCCACCAAAGTTTTTGGGCAGTACAACCAGAACTTTAGGTATGATAACCAAATAGTTGATTGTTGCAACCTATCAGTCATAAAAACTGAGCATTAGTTGCTATAACCAAAGTTTTGGTTGCAGTACCCAAAACTTTGGTGGGTCCATATTTTACTAAATCTAAATCTAAAAACTAAAACTAAATGGTTGTTGTAACCAAACCAATTTTCTCTGTGCACAAAACAAGAAATTTGAGAAACAATGTTGGAGAGTACTTGGGAAAATTCAAAGTTGGGAAAATCTTTCAATGTTCTAATGATCACTGTTGTCCCTTGGAAAATGGCTTGAGCGTTGGGTTCGCAGCTGTGATCGATCGAGGAGACAGCCAAGTAAATTCCGCATCCAAGGGTAAAGAAATTAACGTCGTCAATGTCAAATGAGTTGATGTACATTTTCCCATAAATCTCGAAGAGTTTTTCGAAATCCATGTCATTAGGAAAGTATTTCGGGCCCAAAAATCTTTTCAAAAGCATGCACATAGATTCAAAATGTAAAATTTCTGCTTCTTCTCGTTCCATTTCTTCTTTGTCTGGAAGAAAGTTATTTTATATAATTTCTTTTAACGACTGAGAAAGAATTCAAAGTGATAGTTGATTTCTAATTATTTTATTAATATTATAATTTTAATTACGCGACATTAAATCTTGGAACATTCTTGACTGGTTTCCACCATAATATTCTCTTTCAAGTTCTTCGTCTTTTCCATTTCTATTTTTTCCTTCCTTCAGAGTTATGATAATCCTTGCCAATAATCGAGCATAATCAGGTAAAATTTCTGGGAAAAATTTTTTCAGGCTTTTGCATTCAAATTTGTGTATCGATTTCCAAGAATCTTTTTGACAAGTTTTGCCGCAGTAGTAAACATAATTACAGCCGGTACATTTGGATAATTTTCCACTACAAAGAAAAAAATCACTGTAGAAATACAACACTTTCAGCTACATTACCTTGTGATTATAATTCTGATACAAAAAATGAACAGTTTCATAAAAATCAGAAATTTTCTGTGAAAATTCCATTTTTTATAAGGTCGACCTTATAAACAAAAATTTTCTTGTAAAAAAGAGAGGCAGTTTTATAATTCTTATAAAAGAAGGCAAAATTTTTATAAGAATCAGAAATTGTTTATGAGAATTATGTTTTTATAAAGTCGACCTTATAAAAAAAATATATTCTTATAAAAAAGAGAGGGAGTTTTTTTTTAATTTCTAATCCCATAAACAATTTTAATTTTGTATTATACAGGGTGTATCAAAAACTACGGACGATAATTTGCATGAATTTTCTTCAGATTTTTCTAAGACTAAAAGTCCTCTACAACTTTTCGCTAAACTC
>JAPYZL010056984.1:0-15441 GCA_030522825.1 Platygaster orseoliae | reverse complement strand
TTGCTCCCAAGAAACAGAAGGAAACAAAAACCAGGCGTCGAAACAGCTGTTTTTGCGCCTAGGTGTAAAAACGGCTGTTTTTGCGCCGCTGATATACGAATTGACCGAGAATCGATTACTTTCGATACGAGCTAGTGGAGCAAAAACGAGTGATCTCGCTCTTGCGGCGGAGAAATAGATATTTATACTACAAGGGAGAAAAAGGATGATTCCAACGAGTGCAAAGTTTGGGCACGAGCGGAGCGAGTGCGCAATTGCACGAGTTCGATACATCCTTTTTGTCTCGTGTAGCATACAATATTTTTTCCCATGCATGTGTAAAAGTGGTTACTTCATTTTAATGGAACGCGGGAACGAAATCCTCTTTTTGGAGTACTCGGAAATCAGCAAGAGTTATCAATAAAACCCTAGGGAAATATTCATAAATCCTGTATCACAGGGAAGAAAGTTGCCTGATCCATGATTAATGAATGTTTCCCAGGGTTTTTGTTGATAATTCCTGCTGATTTCCTAGTATCCGAAAAAGAGGCTTTTGTTCCCGCATTCCATAGAAATAAAGTGGCCTGTTTTACGGATGCATGGGAAAAAAATATTTTTTAGAATTACAAAGTTTGTAACAGAAGTAGGGGAGAAAAAACGATTTTATTGTATGATAATATTATGTTACATTACTAGGACAATAAAATCATTTTTCACTAGTGAGAGTGAGTGATTTTACGCTAAGTAATGTACGATATTTTACAGTACGAGTACGGTGATTGCGTTTTCGTAACGTGAAACAGTACGATTATGACGCTATAACTGTACTAGTACTGCAAATCTACAAACTGTAACTGATAACCGAGTTTTATTCTTTTTATAATTACATTTGAATAAAATACATACAAATAAAATTTGTGAAAAAATTATTCTAAATAGAAATAGCGAATAATTACAATCAGGAAAAAAATTTTTTTTTTTGAGTCAATTCAACTTATATAAAATATTTTGCAGAAAATTAATGCGAATTTCATGTGAGAACTGAACAAATTTTAAGCATGGATACACCCATACTTTTATGCAAATGTTTTACAAATTCATGTCAAGTTTGCAGTAAGATCCGCATAAAAAATAAGCTTTATTTTTAAAAATGATTTTAGGGAATAGAAAATAAGTGAAGTTGTTACAAGGAATCATTGTATCTACAGCAACTACTGCGTTGTATATGCATGAAAGTAGATTCTAATAAAGCAATTGTACTGAACCTGGAAAATATCATAAACATTTTTAAATTCATCCAGTATTGGAAAATTGTATACCATATAAGTCAATAAAATAATTATTTCCAGATTCTAGTGCATTTAAAATTCAGGGAAGCCATTTATTTCTAAGACATATTTGACATATTTCATTATGCCTGTGTATTTATGAATATTTATATTCCATGTTTTTTATTATAAACTTTTGGCACACTTTATTTTTTTTTTCTTCAATTCGCTCACAAAAGAAAATTACTAGTTAGAAGTTCTCAAACTTAAACAAAAAATCTCGTCATGGGTTCAATATCTCAGTATTTGTCTCAAAGTTTTCAGTTAATCGCTACAAAATATCTCCATCACCCTCATAGTCTAATAATTTAGATTTAAAGTAGATCTGTATATATCTTACAAATCTGTATATGTATAAATCCTACTTATATGAATAAAATTTTTTTTACAGTTTTCCTTATTGAAAATTTTTTCTGTAAAAATTGTTACAAAAAAATTGTTTTTCAATTTTTCAGGTTATTTGTATATTTGACATTACATGTCTCATGACGTCACTTTTTCGTCCTAGTATCGAAAAACCAACTTTTCAGTCCGGAAATGGAAAAAGTAATGTTATGAAACATGTAAAACATTGTGGTGTTTTTGCCATTATCAGACACAATTTCCTCGTCTTGCAAACTTTTTTGAATAGTGAAATACTTTCGAGAGGCACACAATGTACTATGCTTATAAAAAGTCATGGTTTTTTATGAGATTATAAAATTTCTTATAAAAATTCCAGTTTATAAGAAATGTATAGATTTCAAATATTTTCTTATGAAAAAATTAACATTTTTTATAAACGTGTCATTGGTTAAAAAAAATTGTTTTTATGAAGTTTTTTATAGAAATTTTATTAGGTCAACTTTGTAAGAAACGAAATTCCTGTAAGAAATTTCAGATTCATATAAGAATTAAAATCACTAGGGAAAACTCTGGAAAAGTTGCATCATTCAGTTTTTTATGAATTCATGTAAATTTCATAGAACTTTTATTTTTGATTTTGATTCATCAAAGAAAATGACTTATTCAAAGAGCAATGTACTGTGATTTGGATAAAATTTTTGAAATGAAGCCCCTAGA
The DNA here is from genome assembly GCA_030522825.1 of Platygaster orseoliae. Lineage (NCBI taxonomy): Eukaryota > Metazoa > Arthropoda > Insecta > Hymenoptera > Platygastridae > Platygaster > Platygaster orseoliae. Next base: position 13,072 of record JAPYZL010056984.1, on the reverse strand, counting down.
AGATTGAAATTGCTTGAAAAAAAAATAAAACTTGGCAAATGTAGGACATATGTGGCTTGGAATGAGCAAAGGGTCCTATGGTTACAAACAAAAACTTTGAGAAAACGAAGAGAAACTTTCTCTTTTCCCTATTCACAACAGCTTATTCGTATTGTTTAAAAAATTGTTTTACAGCTATTAATGGTCATAGGAACTCGTGACTTACCTCATTAGATAGATAATTTTTCAAACTATTTTTCCAAGTCGAAAACTCAAAGTTGATATTCGTAACCATAAGTCCCTTTTCTCATTCCAAGTCACGTATAATGCCAAGTTTAATATGTAATTTTTTCAGATTCTTCAATTTTATTAGATTAAATAACAAAAGAAGAAAAATGGAAAAAAATTTCAGTATCTATAAAGTTGGAATAATGCTAATTGAAAAATCTGGAAACAAAATCTTCATTGATTATCAGACTAGTGATTGAAATAATTAAGCCATCCTGATCAACCTATAACTTATCAAATCCCTAGATACTTGAAAACCAGTGATTATGTTTGTAAAATGATTATTATTTAATAGCTCAACGGATTTTACATCCTTTTACAAAGTACAAGAATTTATTGAAGTTCTTTTTTCTTCAATTTTCCCAGTCAATTTATTGTAAATCAATATCGATGGTCGACGTTTGGACTCATTTTGAGTCCTTCTCAAGACCTACATTTTAAATACAACAATATTAAATAATGATTCCATCAGAAATCACGGAACATCCTTTTTTAACTCACGTCTTGAAATTTACAATATTTTTCCTCAGACTATAACAATTCGTCATGGTCTAAATCTTTATTACTACTTCATGATTCAAGGCAAATTTCAACGAGCCTATTATTATATCTCATTTATATGAGTTCCGTTATATTAAAAGTAAATGATTTGTAGTTATGCAGAACAGTTAGAAATACAAATTTTTTTCGAATTATTCAGAAAATGGCTACCCTGAAAGTGGTATAAATTTTGCCTTACTAACCATACTTTCTAGTCTTTCAATTCTGTTAAAAATCGACACGAAAAAAGCAAAAAATCCAACTTACTCAATCCAACCATTTTGTCAGGAACACGAATGTCCTCGTTACAAATGGTACCGCCTCCAACACCACCTCCCATAGGCCCCATCGAGTTGGTAGGCGAATGTGAAAGACTTCGATTCCCTGGACCGTCCACACCTCTAATTCCCATTAAAGAATCTGACACCAGTGGGGCTATTTTTTTTGCTTCAGGTTCTAAAAATCAGTAGAACACAGGATGCCGATACATTGTTTACAAGGCCAACGATATCTCGTTATAAAAAAGTCATCGCCCAAACGACAAAAACGTATACATGTATAGAAAATATACACAATGACAAAACCGTAAATAAATTAATTTTATATCTTCGAAAATTCACAAAACGAAATTCATGTGTCAACATAAATACATGTTATGTTAAAAATGTACGACAAAATCATATTTCATGATTCCTATAACATAAAATGTGCAATGCAAATACATGGTATACGCATCGAAACCATTACGGGGACTTTTTTTATGTATGTATGTATATGTATATTATGTATATAAATATGTTTATACAAAAATCAAGTAGATATACACTTGTTTTTGTTAATTTTCGAGTTACCTGGGACATCTTCCAGTGGTCGCTTTTTGGGTTCCGAGATATTTTGAGAGCCTGCTGGATTTATTTTAGCTGCAATCTGTACTCGCAAAATACCACATGACATTTTTTTTCGTATCCTTACGTATATATAAGTGCATAAAATACCTTATCAAATATTGAAAAAAAAAGGGTGCATTATAAAGTAAAGAGGGCAGGTGATTCGTCAGCGGGATGAAAAAGGTACAGCGCGCCACGTTTGTGACGCCGACAATAATTGTGACAATTTGTTCCCGAGAGAAAGGAAGGCGATGCAGCGTTGAGAGGAAATTATCGGTTTTTTTTTCGGGAATTGCGGGATTTCGACGGGAGGGGCGAGGAAGGGGCGGCAAGGAAAAATTGTAAAAATGATTTATGTACCTGCTTGGCTCGCTGCACGGCGGCGGCGAACGCCGAGCTATTGCTGAAACTTTGAGGCGGTGCTACGGCCGAGTAGTCGCTCATGTTTGTTGCGTTGATTCAGGATCGACGGGGTTAACGTTCCCGTCGAAATGTAGAACTCCGGACGAAGCCGGGGAACCAAGCACTTTAATATTCGCGAACTATTTTCGGGAACAATCAATCCCGATCCCGCTGATAAATAATGGAAGAAAGCGCAAGAGCGTCTCGTTGCCCCTCGACACAAACGTGGTAATCTGCTCTCTTCTGTACAGTTCTGCACAGTTCCCGGAAAAGAAAGAACCAGAGAGAGCGGTGGAAAAAATGAAGGACAAACTTATGCCTTGTTGCGTGCTAGAGAAAGATCGAAGAGCGGGGAACCTAACAGTGTTGTCAACACCAGATGGTATACATATATCTATATATGTATATGTAGTTAACAGTAATTCCAACTCCTGGACATAAATACCGAACCAAAAAAAAAAATATTTACTGTAATTTGTTGTATCGTTTACTGTATTTTGTTTACTGTAATTTGTTTCATTTGTTTTTATATAATTGTTAAAATTATTGTTTTAGTACTATTGTTTTAAATGACCATGACATTATTTAAACTCCAAGTTTTTCTACATAAGTAAAAATGGAGAAAGTGAAACAAACTCAAATTAATTAAATTCGCACAAAATGTTCCGAAAAATTCGAAAAATTAAAAGATGCAGAAATTATTGAAATAGGACAACCTTATGCCTTCTTGCATGCTAGAAAAAGATGGAAGAGCGGGGAGCTCAACAGTGTCACCAATGAAAAATGTACATACCTATGTAGGTATATGTAGTTACGAACAGTAATGCCAACTCCTGGCAAAATACCGTTACCAAAAAAAATATTTACTGTTATTTGTTTTCATCGAATTGTGTTTTTATATAATTGTTAAAATTGTTTTAATACTGTTATTTTAAATGACAATGGTGTGAATTCAAACTCCAAGTTTTTCTACATAAGTAAAAAATGGCGAAAGTGAAACAAACTCAAATTAAGAGCGAAAAATTCGCACAAAGTGATCGGAAAAACCTGTAGGCATTCTGAGAATTTAATTTAAAAGATACGGATAATTATTGAAAAATTTATGTTAAAATCGAAAAATATTTTTGCAGAAACTGGTGGTTAGTGTTTGGCACGATTTTGGTTTTGACCATTTGCACCAGGTTTTACAAAGTTACGGAACCAGATCATGTTTGGTAAGCATTTTGAAAATGTTCCTATACTTTCGATAAAGTTCTGAATTTTATATATTATTTTATAAAATTATTATTTTAAATGTAAGTGATCAACTTCTTTCTTCATTGGGTAAATTATGAGTAAAATTGAACCCGATTCGTTCAATTTCCCAGTTAATGATTAATTAATTTTCCAAATCAATGAACAAATAATCAAATAAACGACATCAATTAAAATTTAAAAAAATTAACAAATGACCATAACGTCGGAAAGTTAATAAATAACTGCCTAGGAAATCGAACAAATTGGATTTAATTTTACTGATAATTATTATTTATTACCTATTTTTTATCATTTTTTTATTTATTATTTTATATTTATATATAACTTTTTATTTTTTAGTTGGGATGAAACACATTTTGGGAAAATGGGCAGTTGGTATATCAATAGGACGTTTTTCTTTGATGTTCATCCACCCCTGGGAAAGGTATGTTTTTTTTTTTTCGTTTTTCAGAAAATATGTAAATTATTTGTGTTATTTTGCAGATGCTTATTGCATTGTCAGGATATTTTACTGGTTATGACGGAAGTTTTGCGTTTGAAAAACCTGGGGATAAATATGAAAACGTCAATTACATTGGAATGCGGATCGTAAGTTTTTTTCTTAATTTTTCAAAGAATACGATTCACAAAAAGCCAAAAATAATTAATTTATTAAAAAACTTGTTATCCCTACGTGTAATTGAATACTTTTAAATTAATGATTTAAAAATAATTTAAAATATTTATGTTTCTAAAATTCCATACGTTTAAAAATAAATGAAAAAAAGCAGTTCTATTATCCTTAGCAAGGAAATATATTATAAATTATTTGTATTTAAAAATAGTATTTAACGTTTCTCATTTTTATTTTAATCATGGATGGAAATGTGAAATATTTTTTTTCAATTACATTTATTTTATAACCATTTGGAAGTTGAGGCACATAAAATTTTTTTTTTGATTAATATTTATTTTATTGGTTGATATACAAGAAGAAATGATTGACTTTAAAGATATAGAATATAGATGTACCCGCTTCCTTTGCTATGTGTGATTGTGATTTAAAAATGAGATTTATGCTCAAAAATGTAATAAAAAAATAAGGAAAATGGCACAAAAAAAATCACTTTTCGAATGAAAATTTATTTTGATTATGAAGTCTGTAAATGACTGAGAAACAAAAAAATACATATATTAAAGATAAGTAAATATATGTAAAATTACCATTTATATCAAATTTGAAATTATTTATCAAATAAAATTTTTAACACCTTCATTAGATCGTAGCAGATTAATGAACTTAACGCAGGAACAATGAAAATAATTTCACTTATCATGAATTTTATGAAAGTGTGGAAAAAATTCACAATCAAAGACACATTTTTTAACATTATAACAAATTCAAAATCCAAAGTATTTCTGAAATATTATTAGTCAATCACCGCATAAAATAATTGCAGACTAAATTAAAAAAATTTACACACTTTAAAAGAATAATTAGCATAATCCAAATGTACGACCGATTATTATATTCTAAATAAGATAAAATTCTTGCAAACAGTATGTTATACTTTAAATATTATATTAACTCCTTTAATAATGCCACAAGTTAATAAAAACAAACTTTACCTCAATTTTAACAATTGATTTGTATTATTTTCAGTTCTGCACTTTTCTAGGTGCAAGCATCGTACCTCTTTCATTTTTGATTGTATGGGAACTCACAAAATCAATCGAATCTGCTGCTTTTTCTTCAATGCTTATTTTATTCGGTATGACAAACGATTCAATTTTGAAAGTAATAGTAAATAATATTAAATAATTACATATTACATATTTGATTTTTCCAGATGTTGGGTTGTTAACATTGAACCAGTACATATTACTTGATCCAATATTACTTTGCTTCATGATGTGTGCTACTTGGGGAATGACAAAAATAGGATCTTTACATAATCAGGCTTTTTCACGATCCTGGTGGGCATCCTTGATTTTTACAGGAATATCTTTGGCATGTACAATGAGCGTGAAATTTGTTGGGTTATTTGTTGTTCTTTTGGTTGGCTTATACACCGCTTCTGAACTTTGGAGAGAACTTGGAAATTTGACAAAACCCATGGTAAAAAATTTTTTGTTATTTATTTATAGTCATGTGTTTTTTTGCTTTATTTATCAGGTTCTTATGCTTCATAGAAATTACTAAAATTTCGATGAAACTCATTGTTTCAGCATTCGTTGATCCCAATTTGAAAAATTGAGACTTTAATTAAAAATTTTTATTTTGAAAGTCATTTTGAAGTATAATATCAGTTATATGAAGTATAAATCAGGATTCAAAGAATATAAAAACCTAAAATTAGTTTTTTATTATAGATAGCTAATATTTGAAAAAAAGCTTAATTTGTGTGTAGTAACTATTGCATAAAATAAAATTAAGTAATGACCATGTTAAATATTTTTTTTTCAGACTTACATTGTGCAACATTTAGTTGCGAGAAGTTTATGCTTGATTGTACTACCCGCATTGACTTACATGTTCTTTTTCTACATACACTTATCGGTTCTGAATAAAAGGTAAAAAAAGATGTTTCAAACTTATTTCTTGCGTGAATAATTTTTTTGTACAATCGGCTTTTTCTTTCAGTGGTAGTGGCGATGGATTTTACAGCTCTGAATTTCAGTCTCTTCTGAAAGGCAATTCTTTGCATAACGCTACTATGCCAAGACAACTAGCTTACGGTGCTGTAATTACTCTAAAAAATCATCGAACTGGTGGAGGGTATCTTCATTCTCACTGGCACTTGTATCCAGAAGGTGTTGGAGCAAGGCAACAACAGGTGAAAAACATTTGTAAATTCACTTAGTACCCTCAGAAATGTTATTCGATTTCTCTGAATAAGTAATAAACAAGCAAATTTTTTCAATTCCTTCATTAAAAAACGATCAAGAATCTTAAATAATTTTATCACTTTTCTCTTGATTTTGAAATAATAATTAGAGCAAAGTCACATTTCTGAAAGAGTAGAAAATGAAAAATTTAATAATAAAATAATGAGGAAATACTTAAATGATACATCAAATTTAATTTTACATCTTATTGAAAATTAAGATCCAAAATATGAATATTTAAAAATTAAGAATTAAAAAAATATAAGTTTTTTCTTCTGATTTGTGAGTTTTTTATGATTACTCTTCTTTTCATGTTCCTAATAAGAATTAATTGTCGCGGTTTGTTTACAATTGTGTTTCTCCCTGGCGTTCTTCAGAACCCGTAACTTACGGGAGCTTTTACGGGTGTTTTGCGCAAAAAATACCCGTAAACTAATATTGAGTTTCTTAGCGAAATTATTAATACTGAAATAAACGATATTTTTTGAAGAAAATTACAATCAAGGGTATTTTTCCGATTTTTCATCATCAAAACTTGCCTGACATTCTAAAAAACTATTTTTAATGAATGTATAACGTCAAGTATTTGAGGTTGTTCTTTCAGTGAATTTATATAATTTTTAGTGAATTTATATTATTTATTCCCTGTTGATTCTAATAAATTTTTTGTTTTAACAGTACAATAGAATAAAAAAATTTAAATAAAAAAAAAAACCAATTTTTAAATTTCCGAAATCCCAAAAATTTTTAAGATCTTGGGCTTTAAAAAATTTCATTTTTTTTAGAAATTTTTAAAAGTTTTGACACCATCAATAATTACTAATATTTTTAATGTATTTCAGATTTGAAATTGAAAATATCCAAAACGATAAAAAATTATTAGATTCGCAAACATTTTTTTTAATTTTCAGTGATATCGAAATTTTCACGGAATTTTCAATTTTTTCCGATTTCAAACTTTGAAAAATGAAAAACTGCTGGGATCTTCGAATTATCATTATTTTTAAAATTCTTCAAGATGTCGAAAATTCTTAACATTTTCGTTTCTGGAGTTTTAGTATTTCTGAAATCCAGAAACGTAAAGTTTAAAAATTTCTTAAAATTCCCTGATTCCTAGAATTTCTAAAATTTTTCAAGTTTTTAATTTATTATGATATTTTGAATAAAAATTTAAATAAAAAATTTTAAAAATCAAAACTGACAGTTGATTATAAATTGTAAATCAAAAAAGTTAAAAATTCATCAAAAATTCAAAAATCAAATCTAGAAGTTTCGAAATCCAAAAATTTCAAGTTTTTTATTTTTCGCAAATTTCATCATTTCAAGAATTTTCGAAGTTTTTATTCTGAATTTTGATTTTTACATCGCAATACAAAGTTAAAAAAATAAAAATTGAGAATGAATCAATTATAAGGAATTGCAGAAAATTATAAATTTATCAAAAATTTTAAATTAAGAAAAATATGAACTTCAAAGTTTTACCAATGCAAAAATTTTCAAACTTTTGAGATTTTTATAAATTCTATTATTTTAAAATTCACAACATTTCAAAATCGTAGAAAATTACTGAAATATACAATGCACTTCAGATTGAAAATTGGAAATGTTAAAATATGTGAAAAATTTTCTACTTTTTCATAATTCAAGTTTAAAAAATAGAAAACTCTATAAGATTTTTGGGAAAATCTTCCAATTTCCATTTTTTCAAAATCCTATAATTTATAAAAAATTTCTAGCATTTTCGTGTATGAAATTCCAAAATTTTAGAACTGCAAAATCTATAAGTTTCAAAATTTCTTCAAATTCTATTATCTCCGACATTTCTAAAAGTTTCCAAGTTATCAAAAATATGTAATATTACTAATGTTTTCAAAATTCCAAAATTTTTTAATTATATAGAGTTGTCCAAAATTACCCACATTTTTTTCATTTTCGAATTTCGTAAAATCTTAGAAATAAATGAAGATTAAAAATGAGTTCCACTCATTTTCCACGAGCTAGGAATAATTTATAAATTGCATATTCGAAATTGTTTTATTTTTATCTTTTATTTTAAGCAAATTCTCTTACGGGTTTTTTTACACAAAACACCAGTAAAAAGTACCGTAAGTTACGGGTTCCCTTACAGGTTCTCAAGAGCGCCAGGGCTCCGTTGTATTTTTATAGATCTTGAAAGACGATCCGATAAGGATCGAAAGCTTGATGAATTATGTAAAAATAAAATGATCCTGGTTACTTCATGGATTTTTGTTTGCTCCTAATGATCATTATTTAAAAATTCTATAAGTAATTACCCTCGATTACATGAATTTATAATTTGACCTAAATTCAGATCACAACATATTCTCACAAGGATGACAACAATTGGTGGATTGTGAAAAAATTTGACAACAGCGAATTTTCTTCAAAAACTGAACTTGTTAAACATGGCGATCTTATACGACTAGAGCATGTCATTACCAAGCGCAATTTACATGGTCACAAAGAAATCGCTCCGATTTCGAAAAAGCATTACCAAGTCACTGGATATGGCGAGGTGCGTTTTTCAAATCTTTATTTTATACCTTTATAATATTCAGATTTGTTTATTCTTAGCATAATTCTTACAGAATGGTACAGGGGATGCAAATGATGTTTGGAAAGTCATGATAACGAATGGTAAAGAAGGCGATGTTGTGGAAACCGTTACAAGTAAACTGAAATTCGTGCATTATTTGCATCATTGCGTTTTAACGTGCAGTGGAAAAACTCTACCAAAATGGTTGGTGCAAATTAACGAATTCTCTGGCCAAACAACACAATTTTTTCATTTTAATATATGAAAATATTAATTTTTAGGGCGTACAGTCAACAAGAAGTTTCTTGTAATCCAAATATGAGGGACAAAAATGCTGTTTGGAACATTGAAGATAATAACTATCCGAAATGTGAGATTTTGTGCGATTAGGAATTTTCTAATTTTTGAGTAAATGGTTTTATAAAATTCAAATTTCTGTATTTTCAGTGCCAAACGTGAGTTTTCAAGTATACGCCCCGACTTTTTTGAAAAGATTCTTCGAGTCTCATGCTGTGATGCTTCAGGGAAATTCGGACTTGAAAGTCAAAGAAGGTGAAATCTCTTCAAAACCTTGGCAGTGGCCTATAAATTATAGGGTAAGATGCAGGAATATACGAAATTCTTATATTTGTTGTAAATTTCATTTATTTTATCATGTATTGTATTGTATTGTATTTTTTTTTTTTTTTTTGTTGTACTTTAAATGTGAAAACGTAACAAAGTAACCTAATCATAAATTAATCAAATATTCATTATTAAAGTTGATAAAGAAAAATTTTCTGTTCACTTAATGTTGAGCTTATTAAAACTTTTTGAAAACGGAAAACTTGCATTAACTGTTTCAGGGACAATTTTTCTCTGGTAACAATTTACGAATTTATTTATTGGGCAACCCAGTGATTTGGTGGAGCAACCTCGGATTCCTGGCAATATTTATCGCGTTGTACATCAACGCAGCTGTGAAAGAACAACGAGGCTGCGAAGAAGATCCCATTGTGCTGAAACAGAGAAGAGACATGATAAATGCAGGAGGCTGGCTTTTTATAGGCTGGTTATTGCACTACGCCCCATTTTGGGCCATGACTCGCATTTTGTACTTCCATCATTACTTTCCTGCTCTGCTGTACAATTCAATGCTGAGCGGAGTAACGCTGAATTATTTACTGGAGAGCATTCCGAGAGTGATTACGGGGAGAATCGGAAATACAATTTACCATTTTCTCGTGGGTTTAGTATTGTCAGCAGTAATTTACAGGTAAACTTTGCTTATTAAAAATTAAACTCCAAAAAAGTGGAATCCATCTATATCACCTCAAAAGTGACTTCTTGGCTTTCACGATGAAATTGATCGTACGCTACTTTTACTGATGTGTTCATTCAAAAAATCTCCCTCCCCCCTCCTAAAGTCTGAAAAAAGTGTATGATTTATGATCTTGTTCCATATTCCCAACTTTACTTACTAAATTGTTCTTAAACCCATTTCCATTACGTATCAGTAATTTATGATTGTCGATTTCGCAATTTGAATAGCAAAATTATGAATACCATTATGAAGAATTGCGAAAATTTTTGATTTTCCGATATAGAATTTTGTAATTCCAACAATAAGCCTTTGAATTTGAAGAAAAAAGTTCTTATGTATCAATTTGATACATGCCTTTGAAACGAGCTAAATTCACAAAAAAACACAAAATAAGTCGATATTTTTTTCCATTATGATATTCATCATCTTTTTTTTCCACGAGGGATTTGGTACAGGTTTTGAAAACAAGCTAACCTTACCAAAAAAAAGCTAAAAAAAAATAAAATATGCAATTATGGAATAAACACTGTTTTTCGAACAATGATTTATGATTAAAAAAAAATATATATGCAATGTTTACGAATTTTGTAGAAATGAGTAGTGTATACATACTTTTTGCATACATCATAACGATGGCTGTAAAAATTCAAATTGTGTATATATTATGTTTGTACTGCGAAAAATAATTCTAATTTTTACAGCCATCGTTGTGGCGTATGCAAATAGTATAAATGCATAATAAACATTATAATAATAGTACATATTATAGTAATAAATATAAATGCACTACTCATTTCTAAAAGATTTGTAACCATTGCATGTTATTTTTTTGTGTGTAAATTTAGCTTGTTTCTTCAGCCTGTATCAAATTCCACATGGAAAAAAAAAAGAATAAATATCCTGAAGAAAAAAAATATCGACTTATTTTGTCTTTTTGTGTGAATTTAACTTGTTTCAAAGGCATGTATCAAATTGATGCATAAGATCTTTTTTGTTCCAAATTTTGAGAGACGTATGCGGGTTTAGGATTATTCTATAATTCAAAATTACACAACATACAATTTAAGAATTAGAATATAGATTTCCAAAACTCTCAATGCTGTGATTTGAAATCGTAGAATCTCAGACTTGTAATACGTAGATAAAGAAATGCAGAATTGAGCATTATAAACCATTGTCGTATTTCAGAGTTATAAATTTTCAAGTCTGAAATTCTGACATTACGAATTCTCCAATGTAGATTTTTACGATACTGATACTTGTCATGTAAAAAATTTGTTATTATAGGATCATCGATTATTCCATTTGTCTCTTTGCTCCGTTTAAATTTATATAAATATATGAAGGACATGATCACTTGGAGCCACCATTTAAAATCTCTTTATTCCATAAATTCTTTGATCAATATTTCGACCTCAATCAGGTCATCATCAGGATCACTACAAATATCGAAAAAGAAAAAGAACCACTGTCAATTACAATCATCAAAATATCACAAATTTCTTTACAAAACACTCTATCAAAAAAATTCCTTTCTTTGAAAACTCACAACTGGGTAAAACTCTCTCCACGTCTTATCCGTATTAGATAATTAATTACATTCTCAATCTCCAAAAAGGTCTCCTATTTATAATTACAATCAGAAAAATCTAATTATCCATGTATAAACATCATAGATCAAATCTCAAAACTACTTACAAACATTTTTCTAACACGAACAACTTCAGTGAATTATGAAAATTAGGTCATAACGACCATCGTTGAAATGGTAAATAATCACAATTAGTACAACCAATTGTTCGTCATTCATATACCTTCACTGTATAATAAATATAAATCCTTTTACTTAAACGACCTGAGAATTGAGCACAGGAATATCCAACAACGAATGACTAAAATATGTGAAGAGCATCAATATAAAACTCAATAAAGATAAAATTATTATCATCAAAACATATTGTTTTGATGATAATAAAGCTTGTATTCAATTATATACATCAAAAATCTATATCTCAAATAATACCAAAATATCTCTCATAAATCAAATCCAAGTGCTTTGTATCTTCCTGTTTATTCAACGTAAAATCCGTCTTTTTAATAAAAATCATCTCAGATACATTCCTTTTCCATCTATTCATTTCTCTATCCTATCTATATAATATTATTTCTATGTTCTTTAACAAGGATCATCGAATTCCAAACCTCGGAGTATCGAATTCTAGAAATGGACATTATAAATTATAAACTTAAAGAATTCTGATTTTTTGCGATAAAGACCTCCAGATTTTAAGAATGCGAAATTTATTTTAAGCCTTCTCAATTCTAGAAACTAAGTTTCACATTTTAGAAGATAGTATTCTGGAATTTTAAGTTCTAAACTATGAATCTGTCAGATCTTAAATTGATGGATGTACAATTGTAGGATTCAAAGTTATTAAAGAATTAAAAAACTAATATTTGTAAGTTTTTGAATAAGAATTTACAGATTTCCAAATTTTAAAATCAAATATTCCAAAACTTCTAATTCTGCAATGCAGAATTATACCATTCTGATACCTAGAATCGTGAATTTCATAACAGAGGATCATCAAGATCTTAACTCCAGAGTATAATCTCAATTTAGAGTAAAGAATTTAAAGATGTTAATTTTTTAGGTATAGACTCCTTAAGCAAAAAAATCTAAAATATATTTTTGGAATTATTTATTCTAGCAAACACATACTATATCTGAAATTCTAGATTACTTAGCAATCGAATCTTAAATTTATAAATATAAAATCCTAGAATTCCAGGTTTCTAAATTTTCGAATCAAGTTTTCTGGAATTCAAGTTCTATAATGCAGAGCCTTACAGTTACCATCAGGGTTTGGGAACGCGAGCGAAAACTTGTTTGGAACGCTGGTTCTCGTTCGCAATCACTTGGGATCGCGAGCAAGAACCTAAAAGTCGCGAGCCGCTCCTCGAGAACGAGAACTTTTCGATTTGTTCGCG
>JAPYZL010056974.1:0-13064 GCA_030522825.1 Platygaster orseoliae | reverse complement strand
TGAATCATGTGAAAAATGGCAAAGGAAAAATTGTCTTAGAATTTCATGAGAAATCCATGATTTCAAGGATTTCCGCACACTGTGACACACCCTGTATAATAGTAAAAATGATAAATGAAAAAAAAAGTAAAATTGTACTTTAAAAATTTTTTTCGTTTACATATCTGCAGAAATGATCGCAAAATTAGCATTCAAATGAGTTGAAAAAAACAGAATTAAAATTTTTTAAGATGCAAATTTTGTTTTGCAGATTTCAACGTTTTTCATCTATTGCTTGTAGATCAAAAAAATTGTTTTTCACTGAATGTGACACTATTCATATTCAACTTTTTTTACTTAACTGTGCACTTCTAAATAAAAAAAGTATTCAAAAATATAGTTATTATTTTTCATAAAAAAAATTACAAGAATATTTTTCAGTTTTATGAAATTAAATTTTTTTATGTAAGTATACAAGGCATGGATGTACATAATAATTAACGTGTAAATAAATTAATCATGCCTGTAAAATACTAAAATAAAAATAAACAACTAATGTCAATTTTTTTATTTTACATACAACATTAACGAATTTTGGATTATGCTGCTGTGAAGCAATAGTAGGATAATTTATTGATATTTATTGATATTTATCATTAAGGATTTGTATTCATTTATCCCATTGCTATTATTAATATGCATTAGTTTTAAAAATTCCACTTACTCAAAAAGATTGAACTTTGCACACGTGACCATGGGATGTTTACAAAGTGCATGTTGATTCGTCAAATATTCCGTGATTATAGAATCCAAAGTGATGGACGTTTTTTTCTTAGAGGACGCGATATTTGATAGGTTAATTTCTCTAGAAGTTTGTTTCTGCAGAGATCTGTTCAATTGCTGTTGCTGGACCGGTTGTTGCTGTTGCTTGTCGACTTGTTTTCTGAAAAAAAAATTTTTTCTCAAATTCAAAATATGAGCAATTGTAAAATCTGAAAAGTGAAAAATGTGATGAGAAAATATATCAGTATTTTCAAAAGTATCTGAAAATGTAAAAAATAAATTATTAGACGGCACAAGAATTTCATAGAATGTAGTGCTCACTTTTGTAACTTTATTGGCTGTTTGTCACCAACGGGCAACATTTTTGTGGCATTTGAGGTGTTTAGTCTTTCGTTGCTTTGGTTCATAGTTTCCGACAGTTTTGTACGAACTGACGTTGGCACAGTTTGAGGCGATTGATTTGCGTAGGACAAAAATCGGCCTCCACTCAATGGAGTCGAAGTTCTGCTGCTTTTTTTGTAAAGATTTGATGGAGTTCCTGGAGTAAATGGCGCCTTCGACAGAAATTGGGGGCTGTCTTCTTTTGTGATTGACTACAAAAGTTTTTTTAAATCAAAGATAAACAAGTTATCCAAACTCTTCAGTTTTTAAATTCAAAAATTTTATGCTACTTTTTCATATTTATAATTTTTTGGTAGACTTTAAAAGCACTATATTTCATAACTAATTAAATAAAAATTCTTACTGTGCTCGATGTGCTTCGGTAATGAAAAGGCAAATTTCCACTGGAGTTCAAAATTGGAGATTCCAAATTTCCTTCTCTCTTCAAAGTTGCTGCTGTTTCAAATAATCCGTTTGCCACGCAATGCTGGTGCATCAATTGCAACAATTGTTCATTGTTGTACTGTATCCTCGTTGACGCTACTACATTTGCCTGAAAAAGTATTTTCTATTAAAACTAACATATTTAAACAAAAAATTAGGTAAGTAATGTATTAAACTACAAAGCAAGACCAAAAACTAAAAAAATATGAAATATTTCATGATTATGTTTGTTTCTCGATCCTTTTGGAGCAAATAAAAGAGAAACAAACATAATAATGAATTATTATAAAAATGGAGCGGAACTCATTAAAAAATAAGAAATATCTACATTAATATGTGAAAGTAAGAAAAAATTGGGAAAACTACAAAAAGCTATTCAGTAACAAAAAAATGTAGAAAACAGAAATAAACTGTCGAAAGCACCAAAGAATATAATATTTAAAAAAAAAAGGAAAGACAAAAGTAAAAAAAATAGTATAAAAAATATACTATAGTTTCATGATGTGTTTCCTTTTTCTTTATTTTTTACTTGATACTAATTATATTCCCTAATTATATACTAATTCTAATAATATATAATAATATATTGATACTAATTATATTATATAATTTTAAAATTTAAAAACAAATTTCAAAATACTGGTTGACTGGATAATTTTGACTTGGCTATTCTTTTGGAACATTTTGTTTTTACAAGATTAATGTGCTTTTTCCTGTTGTTTAGTTCGCTGAGCGACAAATTTCTATTACTTTGTAAATTAAATTTGTTATCACAATGCGTTTTAACACATAATTGCATTATTCTGTTTCAATGAAAAATACATGCTTTTTATGGTTTTTTAAGTTTTTGCAGAAGTAAATGGCACTGATTTTGTGAGATTTATTTTTTTAAACAATTTATTTTCATAAATATTGCAAAAATTTCTTTTTGCAAGATTTACGTCGTTTTCATAGTTTTTTAGGTTGCCCAGTAAGAATGAGAGATAATTTTTGTAAAATTCGTTTATTTAAACAATTTATTTGAAAAAATTATTGCAACATTTTTCTTCTACAATATGTATATGCTTTTCATGGCTTTTTAGGTTGCCGAGTAAAGATTTAACATTGTTTTTGCAAAATTTGCTCATTTCAATAATTTATTTAAACAAATTATTGCAAAATTTTTCTTTAATTATATGTATATCAACAACATAATTTTAAAAAAACAATGACAAATCTTTACTCAGCAACTTGAAAAACCATAAAAAGTATATACATATAATAGAAGAAAAATTGTGCAATAACTTGTTTATAAAAATTGTAAAAATAAACTAATTTTGCAAAAACAATATCCTTACTCGGCAGCAACCTAAAAAGCCATGAAAAAGATATACAAATTGTAGAAGAAAAGTTTTGGAATAATTTGTTTAAATTATTTGTTTAAATAAACAAATTTTACAAAAACAATGTCCAATTCTTACTCAGCAATTTAAAAATCCATGAAAAGAATATTATACATATTGTAGAAGAAAATTTTTGCAATGATTTGTTTAAATAAATAGTTATAATTAACGACTTTTACAAAAACAATGTCAAATCCTTATTCAAAAACCTAAAAAGCCATTAAAAGTAAATACATATCATAGAATAAAGATTTTGCAATAATTTGTTTATATAAATGGTTAAAATAAACAAATTTTGCGAAAACAATGTCAAATCCTTACTCAGCAACCTAAAAAGCCATGAAAAAGATATACATATTGTAACAGAAGAATTTTGAAATAATTTCTTTAAACTAATAGTTTATGTAAACACATTTTGCAAAAACAATGTCAAATTCTTACTCGGAAACTAAAAAAGCCATTAAAAGGATGTACATATTGTAGAAGAAAAATTTTGCAATGATTTGTTGAAATAAATTGTTTAAATAAACAAATTTTACAAAAACGATATGAAATTCTTACTCGCCAACCTAAAAAACCATGAAAATGACATATATCTTGAGAAGAGAAATTTTTGCAATATTTTGTTGAAATAAATTGTAATAAATTTAAACAAATGAAATTAAGTATAGTATAATAATCAATATGATTGATGCGAAATATGCAAAAGACGGCTTTAGAAACTATGAAAGGCACACGCGTTTTGCAAAAATATATTTTCGCAACAGTAAGTTCAATTTAATTATCTAAACAAATGAATTTTATTTATTACTATATGAGAAATATGCCAGTAATGACTCCGGGCACGAATCTAAAAGACAACTATCATTTAATTTTTTCAAGACAAAGTGTATGGCAAAAAATTTTCGACGACACTTAAATATTAATTATTCAAATAATTATTTCATGAGTTATAACTCTAAAAATGATCATAAACAGTAAATTATCAAGACAGAAGGGTAGATACCTAAAAAAATTTACGTCAAAAATATTTTTTGAGGGAATGAATCAATTTTTCATAATTAGATTTTCAGCTTTCATATTTTTAAATAAGAAAAATTCTTGTAAAGATTATTTATTGAAGTATACAATTTTTTTTTTTTTTTTTTTTTTGAAATCCACGACATTATCATCATTTTTCAATGCTGGTGCAAGAAAAATTATTCCTTTTCCGCGTGAATTTTTTTTATGGAGAAATATTTTTAATATGTCCAATTTTTGTCTTCCTTGCTTAATATCCAAAAAATAATATTTATTCTTTTGTTAAAAATTAAAAAACATGAGTAGAAAGATAATATCTTAAAAATTTAAATATAAATATGTGATTAGAAACATCTGTAACATATTGTTTTCAAGCTACCGTTGTGTTTCTTGAGTGACGGAAACTTTACATCAAGTTATCTCGAAACTGTGATTTTTGAGATATGATGAAATGTTTCACCTCTGTCAAAGATACGATGAAATTCTCGGGAGCCCCGAGAGATACGATACTCTTCTAGGGACCCATCGAAATGATTATTGCACAACAAGAAAAAAAACTGAAAAAGAACAATCACTCACTCTGTGAATATCTTTTAGAGAAATTTCATGTTCAGAACCAGTTGGTTTCGTTTTGCCCGACATGCGCTCGATGAGTTCGAGAGCGTATTTTTGGAACATGACGTGCTCTTGTCGTTTTTCCTGGAGAATCGGGTTTCTCATCAAAATTTGCAGTTGGCCATCCGTGAACATCGGCAAATGACTGATGATTTGTCTAACTCGCTCGCTTCTGGCGAGACCGGCCAGCGCGTGGCAAGCCAAAGCGCGAATGCTGTCGGCGTCCGTTATGGGGGCTTTCACCATCATCAATTGCATCAAGATCTAAACCCAAATTTTTAATCTGACTCTACTTTCGTTTTCTCTGGATGGCGATAACAAATGAGTTTTGTTATTGAATTTTCTAGTTAACTTTTTTTTTAAGCCGTCAAAATTGTTGTATGAAACTATGGAAAACTGATTTTGTTTATCACTTGTTGCAGTATTTATATCAGGAAATTGCGGTTAATAATTTGATGAAATAAATGAAGATCCTGAATGTCAAATTAATTATTTCTCACCATGATTCCATTGTTTGACCTGACGCTTTCCCAAATTTTTGGTACAAGATCTTCGTTGCTACTAGTATTTAGTTTTTTTTTCGTAGCTCCAGGTAACGAATGTTTGGCGCTGTGATCTCCAGCCTTGAAATGATAAAAAATGATTGTAAAAATAATTTTCGAATCTTGTTAATAAGTTTTTAAATACAGAATATTTTTCATTATACTGTAGGAATCAACGCAAAAAGGATGGCTGAAATTCTTACCCCGCTCAAAGGCGAACAAACGCAATTTATCAGGGCTTTTAAGGCCGCTCTTTGTACGTCAGGTTCATTGATGACTTCGCCTTCCGCGCATGCTAAAATAAGATTAACACCCGTAGTTGCCGACGCGCCTTGTACATTGATTTTTTGGCAAATTAACATCATCACTTTCGGGATCACTGAACATATCGAGATTATGTCCAAGCAAGACTTGACTACTTCCGCAGTTGAAGATGGAAGCACTCTAGAAAATTCAAAAGGCATGTGACGTCTGTGTATTTTTATGTTTTTCTCGCATTAATTAATTTTAGCAGTATATCCAACGAATAAAAAAAACTCAACGCGGGACAATAGTATATTATGTTATAAGGGGCTAAAAGCAGTCTTTTTTTACTTGCGAGAATAATAAAAAAAATAATACGAGGTTTTAATTCGGACTGAAAATCTTATTGGCAAAATAAAAGTTAAGAAAATAAATATTTAAAATGAACAGTAAACAATAATTAAAAAAGTAAGTAATGAAAATATCAAAAAATGATATATTTAAATAACAAAAAGTAATAAAAACGTAAAAAAAGAAATAATCAAAATAATAAATTATGAATCATAGTAATTAAGAACAACTTTTATTAACAACAAAATTATAAATTGAAATCAAAAATTGAAATAATAAATTTACATTGAAATTGGATTGATAAAAAAATAATTACAAAGAAATGATAAAAATAATAAATCATATATTTATAATTCATGTAAAGAAATAAGAATTCTTTAATCCTGAATTCTGGAATATCATATTCTTAAGTTACGTCTTAGGGTGTGAAGGACTAATTTTAGACCCGCTTTCCGGGGACAAAAAAACCCCAAAAACACGCATGTAGAGCAAAAATAGATATTTATGCTACAAGGGAGAAAAAGGATGATTCTAACGAGTGCAAAGTTGGGCACGAGCGAAGCGAGTGTGCAAGTGCACGAGTTGGAATCATCCTTTTTGTCTTATGTAGCATACAATATTTTGTTCCATGCATGTGTAGAAGTGTCCACTTCATTTTTATGGAACGCAAGAACGAAATCTCCTTTATGGGGTATTCATGAATTAGCGGGAGAAATCATTCTTCCCTAGGGAAATATTCATTTCTCCTGGGATCTCTGGGAGAAATGAATATTTCCCTAGGGAAGAATGATTTCTCCCGATTATTTTCGAGTACCCTAGAAAGGGGATTTTGTTCCCGCGCTTCATGCAAATAAAGTGGCTTTTTCTACACATGCATGGGAAAAATATTTTCATCATTCTAACCTCAAAATCGCAACTTTGAAACGATTTTGCGGCCCTCATGATGAAAAATATTGTTCGCACTCGTGAGCTATCGCCAATTTTGCCTCAGCTGATTTTAGCCCTCGCCTCCGGCTATTTTGCCTCAGCTGATTTTAGCCCTCGCCTCCGGCTCGGGCAAAAACCTTCGGCCTCGCCAAAATTGGCTCTAGCTCCCGAGTACGAAAATAGCTATTTTTCACAAAATTCGAAACCTTGTGAAAAAGTAGGAAATACATTTGCAGTGCGTAAAATTTAATTCTCACCGAGAATTTAAAGCCCAATCTTGAGAAATCGCAATTATTTGCAATAAAAGAGTGAAACCTCCGAGATTGTAAAGTCCATCAACAGGAGGCCATGTTGTTCGTGTCAACATTAATTCTTGAAGAATTTCGATTTTCGACTGGACTTCTTCACTGCTCGATTTACAAAACTAGAAAGAAAACATGTATATTACATTCATAAAAAAAAAATTTCAATTCAAAATGACGTTTTCACATTTTTTTCAATCTTGTAAAAAGAAAAAAAAATAACAAGTTGTTGTAGAAATTTTGAACATACAAAAAAAAAGAACTGCCATTTTTTTGCCGATTCAAATCAAATTTGAAAGATAATAAATAAAAAATGTTTTTAAAAACCTTGTGGGAAGTAATCGTGTTTTTCCGAGTTCCCATTATGGTTCCGCAATTTTCCGCTATTTGCAGTTGTTCAACCTTCAGGTACAAATGGGCTTCCATATATTTTTTCAAGGCGACTGTGACGTGTCTCACAATTTGTCTCGAGGCACATTCTTCATCATCGTTCAACTCTCTTTCCTCTTCGACGTTCAAAATTGGCAATGTTGATATCTAGAATCCCAAACGTTAAACACTTTTGAAATGTTTGGATAGAACTATTTTTTTGAGTGTCCAACGAATTTTCTAGTTTATTTTATATTTTAAAAGATGAAAGACCAAAAATACCCAACTGTAACCATTAAATAATTGGAAAGTTGCATCAATTTTTTTTATTGCTGATATGGCTAGTTTATAAAAAAATATTAGACACGTACTTTTTTTCATATCTCAAAAATTAACAAAAACACATCGTTTTCAAAAGTAAAAAATTTGCATGCTCAGTATATCTATGTATACGAAACTAAAAATTTACGTATCATTTTTCAAAGAATTAAAAAAATACGTATGGTTTTTTTCCATATAACTTCCCAATTATTTCATCAGACACCCAAATTACAACGACTAAAAACAAATCACGAACCACATTATACAACTTCCTGAGCCCATCCTGGAAGTCGAACTCCTCCAAAATCACCTTATATGGAAAGGCGAACCCGAAAAACATGGTCGCATGGCACTTGCCAGAATCGTGGCTCCTCTCCAACAACCACAGCCCATAGGAAACCAGGTCCCTAATTATATGTTTCGGCAACATGCAGACGCACTCCATGGCGTTCTCGCAATACGCCAAATAGTACAAACAAATAGATACTCCAGTGGCCGCCACGCTCGGCCTTGGAACATTCAGCAAATTTTGCAAACCACCTACGTTTAGGAACTCGATGGAGAATTTTTTGTGGCAAAGCAAGGACGCCAAATATTTCAGTGCTTCGAAAGCGAGTCTACTGTCTTTCGTTTCTCTTACATTTATGTAATTCAAAATAAGTTCCAAAGCGTTTTGCTCGAAAACGTGGAGCAAGAATTCCTGGTACTCTCCCATCGGTGTCAAGTACCGCAGAATGAGCATCTGTCGAGTGGCCAAAGTCGGAGGATGAATCTGAATATTCCCAATAACATAAGTTTCCATCTCCGCCCACGATGAATTCGAATTGGCCTCAGGCATCCAATTTTGAGATGTCCTCAACCTTGAGCTCGAAGAAGTGTTCAAATTCTTCAAAGGCGTCCTCTGAAAATTTGGGTTCCTGGGCAGGGACAACGGCGGGGACATCATCTCCTTTCTGTACGCGACGTCGTTCTTCACAGGCGTCGACAATTCCACCTCCGGGTCGCTTTTGATTTTTTTCCTGTTGGGCGACATCCCACGTCGGGCGCTCGGACTTTCCTCGTCGGGAAAATCCAAAACTGCGTTGCCGTCCTCCGCCCGTTCAGGTTCGATTTTGTCGATGCCGTTTTCCCAGCTGTTTTCCTTGATTTTGCGTTTGCCTGGGACTTCTTTGTGTTCAGAAGCGCCGCTTTGATTCTGGCCAAGATGCGCAAACGGTCGATTTGTGTTGGGCACGGAGCATTGGCGATTTTCTTTGGCTTTTTCTTGGAGCTTGTGAAGTCGTTTCAGCATCAACGGTACCATTCTCGCGTTCTGCTCACGAAATCCGGCGGCGATGTCTTGCACCTCCATGGCTGCTGCCAGCAAGCCCGTCGCGTAACTCTGCAAGGGTTCCACGCTCTTTTCTGCCCAATTAAGTAGCCTTGTTATAAGGCTTTCCATGTCGGGCTGAAACACGGCCGATATTTCGAGGCCAGGTAGAATGTCCAGCATCAGTCGACACGCGGCTGTGTTTAGTTTGCGAACATCTTTGCCTGTGACTCCGGAACGGTTGTAGTAGGTTTCACGCATGTAGTCGTTGATCAACTGTTGAGTTAAAATAATTTTAAGTTAGGGAGCTTCCATAAATAATGTCACGGCTTTGGGGGAGGGGGGGGGGTTCTCAAAAATGTGATGTCACATTTGAAATTTTTTTGGTGAAATTTAACGTTGCTTCGGGAAAAATTGCGAGTGATGATTTGTATTTCGATTAAAAAATATTAAGCATTTTATATCTATTTTCGATGTGACTGATGTGAACATTCAACAAAATTTTAGAAATAAAACTGACTAGGCTAGATCAACTGACTAGATCAATTAAGTTTCCAATGTTTTTAAAACTTTGCAATTTTTTGGCATTTGAGAGAGCATTTACATTTAAAAAATAAAAATTCGTTGGTATGTTTGGTACTTTTTATTTCGATGTTTTTATATGATGATCAGGGCAACCAAAAATATTTATTTAAATGAAGAACATTTAAATAAATATTTTGACAGTTTTTGGTGAAACAAAAATATCTCGCCACTTTTAGATTTTTGGTAAATATTTTAAAGTTTTTCATTTTTAATCCCAAATATTTTCAACAATTTTTGACCTAAAAAAATATTCATTTCTAATGCATGTTTCGCCATTTTCTTTTTCTTTCATTTGCATTTAATTCTAACTTTCATTAAATTTGCATTTAATTACTTGCAAATTCAATTTAAGAAATGCAAATTAAATAGGAAAAAAAAACTAAAAATGCACATAATATGCGCTTGATTGTCTTTTTCTTTAATTTAATTTAATTCATTTAATTTTCCTTAATTTGCAGTTTGAAAATTACCGAGAAATTATTTAACATTTCACATGTTAACAGATTCATAATCTGTTTACATTTAAAAATAAATAATTAATTGAATCATTATGCTATTCGAATCATAAGTCGAAGAGAACTTAGCAAAACATGTGTCATTTTCTGCGACAACTTTGATTAGGAGCCGAAAATATAAATAGATGTAGAAAAAACATAAAATTTGCTTGCATTTGATTATAAATGTTTCCTGCCTATCATAAATATTTCCCTGTTTTTTCATGCATGAATAAATAAATTTTCTGCATTTTATCATGCATATTTTTGGTTGCCTTGATGATGATTATCATAATTAACATAATAATAATAGTAATAATAAGGTTCAAAAAATAATAAAATATGATGGGCTTCTGAATTTTTTGATCCCGCGATTTTTTAATATTCCAAAAATTGGAATCGTTAAAAATGAAAATAAATGAATTAAATTTGAAAACACATTAATAATAATTTGATGAATAAATAAACTTAATAAATGATAAAATTCTGAATAAATTACACTTCTACAAAATTAAATATTTTTTTAATGATAGATATACAAATTTTTATATTGTCAGTTAAAATAAACAACCGTTTTATAATGTGAAAGTTATAAATATAATGCTTTAAAAATCACGTTGCTGAAAATAAAAAATTTTTTGCTTCACATTTCAAATCCAACATTGTGACGTGACACAGGAGAGGGGTGGGGGATAAAAAACGCCAAAAAACCATAATATCATTTATGGATTTATGGAAGCTCCCTTAGAATATTGTTTCGAGAACTTTCTTTAGAAAAAAATCTGAGAAAAACGCCTAGATCTTAGAATGAGCAGCAAAATATAGATTGTTTGATTAGTGGACAAATAAAGAAAAACCTCAAAAAGCTTAAATTAAAAATTTGAAATGGAAGTTCTTATTCTAGTGATTTTGGTTTTTATAAAAAAAAGCAAAATTTTTATGATAATCAGAAATTTCTTATGAGAAAACATTATAAAATCATATTAAATAAAATTTTCTTAGAAAGTGACTTCATAAAAACCTTATTTTTATTAAAAAATTCAAACTGTTTGTAAAAAAATGTTTCAGTACGTTTCTTTTAAACTAATGTATTTTTATAGAAAGTTTTCTGATTTTAGAAAAAATAATGAATTCTTATGAGAAATATAATTTTTATATGAAATTGGTTTTCATTCCAAATTATCGTGCACCATGTATAACGCGAACATACAAGTCGATTAGTACACTTGTACTCACTAAGTGGATACACCAAATTTTTTCTCAAATGTGAATTATTGAGGAAATTATTTTATTATTGATCACTGGGAGCCAATTTGTTTCATGAAGGTTATAAATTCAGGCCTTCAACATCTTTTCTTTTTTCTCAAATTATAATTATTGAAGAAATTTTTTGAATATGGGTGGAAACCATATATAAGGGAAAGTAACAATGAAAACAAAAAAAAAAATGAAAATTTTGAAAAGTATAGATTTCAACTGAAATTAAAAAATACAAATAACATGAAAAATTAGAAAAAGCATTTATGTGAATAAAATGATAAATACAGAAATTCCCTATAAAAATTTTTTTTTTAATTTTCACAGGAAATAAAATTAAGAAAAACTGTTTTATAAACTTTTTAAAAGAACAAAATCACTATTAGGATAAATACATTCTAACAACTTATCGTACATCATTAGAAATTCGAAAATATAAAATTATTTATTATGAGTATAAGATACTTAAAAAATATAAGAACGTCATGTATGACTTAAACAAAATTTTCGGTAAAATAAATCAGTAGATTGAAAATTTTACATTACTCAAAAAAATTGAATTCAAAATACATTATTATTTTTAAATGATAATTTCAAACTTTTTCTAACTTTCAAATACAATGTCAAACTTTTCACTTACTCTAGTCATGAAATTTTCTTTCCTGAAAAGGACTTTGAGTATGTGACCAAAGTTGCAATCAGGATCTGTGCGTGACGGGTGTCTTTCATCGAATGGGTCTGGGTCCATTTTCAGATAATTTTCTGTTTCTATTTCTATGAGTTCTGCAAGCCTTTGGAGAGTTGGAGTGGGGTCGTAAACAGTGTTGCCATGATCCTCGTCCCACTGACGAAGAATCTGGCTAACATCTGTTTGTTCCGCTAACCATTCAGTTGTCATTTTTACTACAAAGAACAAATAAAATGGCACATAATACATAATAATATTATGGTACTTCCTATTCCCATAATTTTTATTTGTATAAATATTACTTAAAAATAATGATCTTGGCTATTGTCAGAATTTCTGAACCAAATTGTAAACTACAGATTCTAATTTCTTAAAAAGTTTTTTTTTACATTTTATGAAGGCTTTTTTATAAAATTATGGATTCTTCTAAAAATAGTTTGGATTTGTTTCAACAAGCTTGACTATTTATGAACTACTGAACATTTGTGTGGTAGTTCATTGCAGGCTATAAAAAAAATTATTAAATATTAACGAACGGGTGAATTTCCGGATAATTTGGGAGTAATTATTTATGATTATTATAAATTGTATCCTAGTTAATAACACTGTAATTCCAAAAAAATTTTCATTAGTTTGTGACTTAGAAACTACATAAAATATTCGATATGCTTCGAAGACTCTGGATTGCTTATTAAAAAATTTTAAAATGATAATTAAGAGGAAATTTCAAACAATTTATGAAACTTACATGGTCAAATAATCATAATCTATAATAATAAGTAAAAATTTATATTTATAAAATGTAGTATATTGTATGAATTTTTTTTTTAAAAAGTACAGATTTTTCCTAATTTCTGCCAAATTTGTTTTAATAATGAGTCAGTCAAAAATCTTTTTAAGGTATTACGTCCATAGTTGAATTTCTAAGATAGATTTTTATGAAAAAAATCACAGATAATATTATATGCGTACCGAGTAAACCTGCGAAATTTCAGCTCGATTCACTGTCTAGTTTTTTGTAAAAAAATTCCTAAATTTAACATGTAATGAAATGGGCAGAAGCATATTTTTC
>JAPYZL010056969.1:0-26127 GCA_030522825.1 Platygaster orseoliae | reverse complement strand
TCAGTCTGGAAATCAAATACAGATTTGTTAATAGTTAGCAAATCACATTCTTGACCAAAAACAGATTTCATGACTGTTGAGAAATGATGAGTTTGGCTTAAATACAGATTTGTTAATAGTTACTAAATCACATTCTTGACCAAAGACAGATTTCTTAACTGTTAACAAATGATGCATTTCAAGCAAAACAACGGCTCAAATAAGTAGCTCCTTTGACTAGAAAAAATATTTATTTGCTCGTATTCAAATATGAGACTTATTAACTATTAGCGAATCTTATTTGATGGGAATAAACGTTTTTCTCAGTGATATAATTTATCTTTTAACTATATGAAAACATTGAGAAATTAACTGCAAGCTAGAAAGAAATTATGTTTTAGTCTAATGATTGCAAACAACGTTTTTGATGATTTTCTAGCCATAGAAACGATTTCGCGCGCATTCCAAGGCGCCACTTCCGGCGCTACTCTTATAATTAGCTTCGCTCTTGAGTCACGAATATTTACAGAATTCTCACGTATCACTTCGAACCGGAAACTGGACTGAAATTTGTCGGGCATTCGAGCTATTCTAGGATTTGGAAACATCCTATTGGGCATTTGTGGGTATTTATCAAGTATTTGAAATTTGAATAGATTTTTTAATTAAAAGTACTTTGCGATTGTGCTATCATGATGTTTGGTACTTAAAATGCAGGACAGTTGTTGTTTCTGTTGAAGATATATAAAATGAATAATCAGATTCTAATGTAATGAATTCGAATGATTATCAGATAAAAACGAATTTTGAACCTCCATAGTGAATTGCGGTGAAAAATGCAAGATAGGGTGGTTTTCTAACAAAATTTTTTTTTTTCAAGTGACTTTATGATTTAATTATTATTATAGTTCTGTTTTTTGTTTGTTAATTATTTATGAAAGTTAGCAAAGGTTTAATATGTGAATTTAATGCAATTAGAAGTAAAATATTGCTAAATAAGGAAACATTTTTCAATTCACAAGGAAATTTTTATAAAAAACATTTTTTTAAATAAAATTATACACACCATAATCGAATATAATCTTCATATACATTCAAATATCAAGAATGCAATTGTCATAGTTCATTGAAGATAAATATTGATCTTTCTATTATTGATTATTTTCATAAATCATAACAAATGTTGTTCTTTTTAACATTTTCTTTTCGTTTCATATGAATTTATGTCGTTTGAAACAAAGACAGCATCCAAATCGCTACATTTTTTTCTTACAAAATACTCAAATATTTAAAAAAAATGTATCACATATCTGAAAACCGTTTTAACGTAAAACATCACTAGGGAAAAATTTTTAAATTTTGATTAGCAATCATCAATTCAGAGTCTGATTTGGAAATTGATGTTAAAGTAAGTTGTGTAATGAAAAATTATTTAAGTGCTAAAAATGATTAAGTCGACGAAGCTATGAATTACAAAAAATTGAGTAATGATATTGAAGCAAAAAAATATTTTACCAACCTATTTCAATTACAAAACGATCTATGCCAAGCCAACAACAAAGAAGAAATATGTATGTCTTGGAATATCAAAAACATCAACATTATACAACACCTGATTATTATTTGTCACAACCTCGAATTCAATGAACTAAAAAAACAAGAATTAACATCCAATATTGCTCGAAATTAATTTTTTGATTAGAATTTGATAACAAACGTAAAAAACAAAACTTTGTAGATAGAACGATGAAAAATCATTTTAGAAAAACACATGCCTTCCCCCTTTATGTGGAAATTTAACCGTTCATTCTCTACTTGAATCCTTTTTTTTTGTACACTCGAGAAAAAAGTGCAAAGGAATATTTATGTCTGAAAAAAATAGATAAAATTTCTCCTTCCCTCTAACAATAGGTTTGAATCTACCTAAATTGTTTAAACTCAAGAAAAAACTAACAAAAGCGTTAGAATATTGAGTCACTTGCACAAAAAAAAAATCAATGAGTTTGACCAAAAAACACTTTCATAACGAATACCTGTATACATCATTGGGAGTAAATATTGTCTATAAATAAAAAGTTAGAAAAATGCCTGAAATCCATCAAAAATATCGTTGACCAAGAAGAAAACACTCGAAGAACAAATAAGATCAATAAATATTATCTTAAGACTCTAAAGTACGAGAAAAAAACATTCACGAAACAACCCTTAACTCTTCACCTTCTAACCTTCGAAATCCACATAACAAAAAACACTCACGTGGAAACTTCCCGTCGCCATGGAACACTTATTTTTACTTCAAACGTTAATTCAAAATACACATTCAAAATCCAAAAACCACCAAAACTTAGAATCAAAAACTCCTCCAACGAACAAACCAAACATCTCTTAAAAATCACACAACCCCACAGAAACTTAAAATTCAAAAAACCACTAAAGAATACTTACACGCCGAATTACTATTACTATTATATTCTCTATCCGACAAAACTTCTTCGAAATAATCAAAAAACACTTCAGTTAAAACTATGGGCCTCAAAAAAAATGGAAAAGTTCAAAAAAAATTGTTGGAATTTCGTAAAACACAATTGACTCTGGCACAGAAAAAACAGAAGTGCGTATAAAAAAAAAGAAATCCGAATCACAAAAAACATTCACGTTGAAACTTCGTGTCACCATTAAACAATTATTTCTACCTCAAACTCAAATTCAAAATACACACCCGAAATACAAAAACCACCAAAACTCATCATCAAAAAACTATCAAAGAATACTAATACGCCAAATTCCTATCACTATCATCTTCCCTTTCCGCAAGAAACCTATCCAAAACTGTCGAAAAACACTCTAGTACAAATCAGGTACTTTAAAAAACTAGAAAAACTCAAAAAACCTCGAAAAACGCAATTGACTCGAGCACAGAAAGCACAGAAGTGGGCTCACCGCGACGCCATGGCGGCCATGATCCCGAGGAGTGCGCGTGCGCGCGTTGAAAACCCGGCGCGCATCATCGACCGGTTTGTCAGGCGGGCGCCATATTGCCTCGTGAGTCGTCGGTTCGAGTTGCGCCTGACTTGATTTTCAATTTTCAATTTCTCCTCGTTTTTCGACTCAAAAACTGTCATTTTTTGGCGCGTTGTGACGCGAGGTGCGCGCTGGGTTCCGAAATCTCGGAACATGAAAATTCGTTTTTCAAAGATGGCGGCGGCCATCGCGGTTGACATACGACGTGATTTTCGTGCGGCAAACGGCAATTAGGGGGTTTTCGGGGTGAAAATAAGGGAGAGTTTTTTGAGATTCACTCACGACATTCGCACCTGCACTTGAGTTGGGCCGCGTCCGATGCCCGAGGACGATCTTTGTCCTTTTTTTGCACTGCGTCGTACGCTCCCCGATTGCGCGGCGGCATGCGTGGACCGTGTGCGCGGGGCGAGCGGCGGCGCTTCGAAGAGAGCATTTTTCATCCAATATAGCGTTTGATTGAGTGAATTTTTTTAATAGATCCAATGCGATGGTGCTCGAGAAGAAAAAAGAATTTGTGTAGCATAGAAAAGAGATGTGCTGTTTCGACACAATTTGACAGAACGAATTTTTTTGCAGCAGTAACTTATTTTTGTGTTGCCTTAATAAATTTTAGTGTTGCCAGAGCATAATCATTATGCACAAAACTTTAAAGATTTGTCGAGGCAAAAGAAAACTACTGCTGCAGAAAAATTCGTTCTGTTTAGTTCTGTTAAAATAGCTCATCTTTTTGCTGATATAGCAAATAATTTTTTTTTTTCGAATTGGATGTAGGAATTTCACCAAAAAAATATTTCATTCGTATAAAATTCGTATCTCTTGCTCATGTTTCTTGCACATGATTCTTTGACAATATAATATCTTTTTGTCTTACTAAATCTTTATTCATCTCAAAGAAACAAATTCGGAAGTTACTGAAAATTCGAGAAAAAATTGAAATTATTTACAAAATTTTTAGCAAAAGTATTTTTCCAGTCATTATGGGAAAAATAAAATAATGCAAAAAGTAATTTTAATTATGGAGAATAAATGAAATTTCTTCTTAAATCATTTGAAAAATTAGATAACGTAAGCAAAAATGAAAGGTAAGGAAAAAATTGAATCATAAAGGTTATTGAGTATAACGTTAAAGAAAAATATATGAAAGATAAAAGTTATTGAAAAAAGCACGGAAATATTCAGATCATATTAAAACGACATTAGGCCCGTTTTGCATACAGTCGGAATAAATATTTGCTTTTCTAAAGGTTTATTCAGTGCTGTGATGATTATGAAATTTATTTCCTGATTTTGTTGCAAATAAGATTTTCAGTTTGATTTTAAGGTCAGATGAATTTTTTTGCATGATAATCCGACGATATCCGAGTTTTCTTTATTCAATTTTTTTTTAATTTTAAAATTTCAAGTTTTTAAATTATTTAGCTCATGAAATTTTCATTAATATATAATTTTGTAATATTTAGCTTATAAAAACAAAAACATTAATTTTTACTGGGTTGAATTTTTTAGTGCAATGTTTGAAAATTTCAATTATTTCCTATCATTGTGCTTCAACTTGATCGATACGATGATTTTAAATGTGAATTTTATAAGGATTTTACAATTAATGAATTTAATAAAATAAATAAATAATAATATATTGAATAATAATAAAATATTAAAATAATTAATTAATTAATTAATTTAAGTAAATTCAATAAAAATAAGCTGCAAATTTGCTTAAAATTATAAGTAATTTTCATGAACTTCACCAAGTATCAAAATAGTGACATTCAGAGAGAACAGAAATTTCAGTTTCATAAATTTTCAAAATGTACTTGAGTTGTTTTCGCGTCTCAAAGACAAAATTATTGCAATAATGACTCACAAAATTATAATAGTCAGAAATTTGAAAAAATTTGACATTATTAATATTGTCAAACTTTATAGAAAACTTAAATTATTTTCTCATTAATGCAATTTCACACTAAAAACGCAACAACGCGATCAAAAACTACAGATTGAAATGCGAGGCAACTATACAGTGTTGTCCCTTCGTTGCCTGACAATGTAAGCGACTACGAAAAAGGGTTTATGGCCATTTATAAATATCTCTGTCGCGCGATTAAGATATGCGGACGGTAGAATCAATGGCGCCCGAGATAAATGCTAAGAGCACTTTCGGGGAAATTCTAAAGAACGACGCGCCAAGTCTTCAAAGTAACAAACTCTATACCTATTAATATATGCATACATCGATCACTGCTTTCTTTTTCTCAATTCAGGTGGATTATCATGAAAAAATGTAAAATTATCAAGTTCCCAGAATTTCTGAGTCCTTACACATACAAAGAATTTTGAAATATTTCAGTAAATAACGTCATGCTCATAAATTTTCTTCGGGGCGTTTTTTATAACGATAATATTCCAGGAGCGTAGGAGGAAAACATTTCCGGGAGGGGTTTTTCGCAGGAGTATATTCCCTCCAGATTTCATAATTTGTTATCTCTGAAGATCTGGTTCCAAGAGCAGGATTTCTTGATTTATTGAATCTTGAGATTTTCAGGTTAAAGAACTCTTCAAATATAGAGTGATAAATTTTTCATGTTAATACTTAATCAAATTGTTATATATTTTTGTGATTTTCAAGTCAATAAGGTTTAGATTTTTCTCTAACACTTTTGGTAATTTTTACAATTCTTTAGTAGTTAGAAAACTTGATGGATTTTATGTAATTATTTAAGATGAATATTTAGCTGCGTTTAGAATTTGTTACCCTAAGAATTGAAGTTTGACAAAATTTCAATTTTTTTAAATGACTTTTAAGAAAATTACAACACAGGCTTTTTGTATTTTGTAGAATTGAAGATTGTTGGAATTTTATTTTATTTATCGAATATTGTATGATTTCTAGGTACACTTATAGATTAATTTTGCTCCTATAGTATTTTTATTTTCTGTTTTCTTGGCCTAACATAAATAATTAGAATTTTGTTTCAGCGTAGTAGTATATTATTGTGAGTTTTTTTAACGTCATTTTTGACGAAATGTAACGTTATATTCGTTTATTATGTTGAACCAACTGCTTTTTTTCTTTTTTTCTACTTTTTTTCGTGGAAGACATTTTTAGTGTGTTTCCTGAATTTTAATGTATGAATAAAAAAGAATAACTTTCTCCGTATGAAATGTGAGTTACGAAATCAGTACGTTTCACGATAAGTATCAATATTCGTCTGAGTATTCTAGCACGAAACATTCGTACTGAGATTCCCGCGGATGAGGTCTTTTTCGTAAGCTTTTCACGCGCTGGTCCGTGTGACACCGTGACATACGGACGCACCGTCATCGAGGAACGAGAGCAGAATCGTAAATCCCGCCTCCAAAAACATAACCATGTGTAGCGGGCTACTCGCTATGTCCCCAACCAAAATAGGTATCGACCGTAGTCTTGTAAAATTTTATCGATGCCAAGGACGCCCAGCCCTTCGAAATACACGTAGAAAAGGCGGCTCCGTCTGCGATTTTTCGGAAATGTTCTATTAGACGTTTTTCGAATCGTCTATTTTCTGATATGGTCGACCAGTGCGAACTATCTTGGGTATTATAAATGGAAGTTGCATATGAAATTAAACCTTACTCCTTCAGAAATGTGGAAAACATCGAGTTGAGTAGGAAAGCTTAGTTGAGATTTCTTGTTTATGTTTACTTTCAGATATGTTTAAATTTTTATTAATATTTATATATTTTTCTATATTTAATCTTTTCATATTTATGTATCATGGAACACTCAATCCCGGCGATGTTATTTCAATTTAAGTAATTGTGACATTCTACTGGGGTGAATGAGTGCATTAATGGAAGGGATGGCAGTAGTAAGTTTTTCCTGTTCCTTAAACTAGGTGTTTTCACGCGCTCCATCGATCTTGGAAGGGAGCTTCAAAATATATATATATATATATATATACGTCGTTTCTATGTACACATATATATTACATAGGTACGTAGAACGTACAAAGGACAAAAAGCCGTGGAAAGGTGAGGATCGGAATACCAAGAGCTCGCGTGCTTGGGCGATAATCTAGAAAGGATCTTTCTCGTCGCGACTTTGCGTGTCACCACGCTACCGTGGCCGGACGAAAAGGCCTAAGATAAGCCACGTCCCTTGGACATGATACCGAGCTCATCGAACGCCGCGACCGAGAAAATATTAATTAGTTTCTTTCCACGCAAATCCTAATTAAGAAGGCTTCGATTCGAAAACTCGAAGATGAAAAATTATAAAGGAAAATTACAATTTTCATTAAAAAATATATACCTCTAAAGTAAAAAAACTCTTCCAAGTGAAAAAACAATTTTCCTTGAAATCCTAGTGTGACAAACATTCCGTATTGTATATGAAAATTCATTCTGAACGAAAAAAGGGAGGATGTAACACGAGCTTTAAACGGGCATAAAACAGAAGGGGAAGGTCGAGGGAGGAAACAAAAAAAGGAAGAAGCGACAAAGTGCGTTCGTGTGTTACGAGGAGGGACGAGGAGCATACGCACGTAGAGCGCAACAGTAGCGACGGTTAATTAGGGTTTGAGTTTATGAGGTGCAGGCGTGCACGGCCCACAGCGCACGAAGCAACCCCCATCGAGCATCCCCTACCACGCTATATCTGCCTCCAACGCCAGGATATCAAACTTCACGCGCCGGAAATAATAATCATGCAAGCAGTTGCAAATAGAGCTATTCTTTTCTATGAAAACCTCACAAAAAACTAGTTTTTTAGTATTATAATGACAACTATTTAGTAATGATCATGATGTGACATAAGCTACTTCCGTTGCATGAGTTGCATCCATTAATTGCATCATTATCAAAATTATAATTTGATACAAAGGAACTGGATACAATGGAAGTTGATGCAATGGAAGAAGATGCCACTGTGATTATTACACTTTCGTTGCATCAGTCATTTTTGTTGCATCAACACCCACTGCAATCATTCAGTTGCATTCATTTCCGTTGCATAAGTCAGTTCCGTTGCATCAGTAACTCCCGTTGCATCCACTTTCGTCACACAAAATTTGGACTTCCATTAATAATTCAAATAACGTTTTTCCACGCGTTTCATCGGATAAATATTTCGCAACGAATTATAACTCGCGGAAATATAATTCATGCCGCAATTATGCCGGCGTTAATTTATGACTCGCCCCCGCTGCGTAAATTACCCCCACCAGAGGAAGCGCTCACGGAGTTTTTCGCGCGCGTAACAATAGAAGCGGAATTAACCAAAACAAACCCCGAGGCCGTGAAGTCGATCCGGAGCGACTTCCTACCCTGAAACTTTGCTAATCTCGCGATGTACGACGCGTCCCGGGAGCTCACCGAAGATCCAAGAGAACCGCGAAAGGAAAGATAGTTTCCACAGTTTCAGGCTAAGTAATTTAGCTTCGTAATACCTAGTGAACGCGATGTCCGAAAATCATCGAGTCAAATCAAAGCGTTGAGAGATGTTGGAAAAGATAGAATTGTTGGGTGAGGGTATGGAATTATAAGGTAGGGTGTTCTTTGAATATAAGTTAGTAAAATAGGAGAATAATTAGTATTGAGAGTGAAGATACAAGAATTTTTTCTGAGAACTAACTTTCAACATTGACACATTGATTTTTCAAATTCATAATGCAGTTTCAGTAGTGATTTCTGCGGTTCCCCAACTTTACGTGCATATCAATGCGTGCGCACAAAACGACGGATAAAAAGTTGATTTATCAGTGAATCAGAAACAATAGCTCTGTCTGCCAAATAATGATTTACAAATTCAAATCGTTAGAATTCAACTGATTCACATTTCAGAAAAGGCATTTTATCCACATAACATCTGATAACGATAAATTATTATTTATTTCTGAGATGATGTTACGCGAACATTAAACAATTATTGATTTTGCTGATTTTCCAGAGAACCAAATTTGTAATAAAGCAGAGATATATTTTATTTTTTACGAATTTGATCCTGATGATTCGTTTTCAAGTAATTTAAAATTTCCATACTCCTACGAAATGCGGTAAAAGTCATTCAAACCTTGAAAGTCTAAACGATTTCCTCCCGTGATGTTTAGAAATGAAATTTCACCCAAATTAAAAATTTGAAACCTATAAGTTGTTCTGGTCGTAAAAAAGAGAAATTCCCTGCTTCAAAAAACATGACCTCGGGGAAAAGGTTTTCCTTGTTCCTTTAGTTCCGCTTCTCTTGGAGTAGACCGGCTTTTTAGAGAAAGCTTACTATTGATTTAAAAGTCAAAAATTTAATTCTGAATTTCAAGTTTTTTTTAACCTACATTCAATGCAAAAAATGCGCATAGTTGGAAACGAGAATCGTTTCAAATTATTATTCACTTGTTATCGATAACAAAAAAAAAAAAAAATTTTTTTTTCATCCAAAAATAGAGGAAATTATTTGAAAAAAGATTTTATACGTTTCACCTACAATTACAAAAAATCAAACTCATAATCTAACAATATCCATAGTAAATGTTTTTAATTTTTATTTATACATTTGTATAATATTATGAAATAAGACTACTGGGTTTTATACAAATGAACATAACTTGCGAATGGTTTAACAAATTTTCAGGCAACTTGCATTAAAACAGAGATCGAATGTCAAGCTACGACACGACATAGAAAAATTTTGCAAAAAAAATTTCATCGTTGGAAAAAGTAATCACCCATAAACAATTCAAAAACTTTTTAACATTTTCAAGTTCAATTTAGATGAGTCATTCAATTGAATGAAATAATTTTTATAATACGTTGTTTTGATCTGTGATTTCCACTTGGAAAAATTATTACACAAAAAACTTTTGGATTCAAAGATCTTTTTGAGAAGCATTATCACTTCATTTTTATATATTAATACACTGAGAAAATAACATATCACTTTTTTGACATAAACATCTTTCAAAATTTCTTGACTATTGTTAGTTTTACAATACTATTGCAGGTTTTACAGTATTTTTAGGAATTTTGTAATTTATGTTTCATTTTTTACAATACTGTGTAGTAAAAATACTTATGTTTTACATATTTCAAAACGTACATCGGTTTTTCGAGTCAATTTCGTAAAATTTTGAATTTACAAAATTAGAATTGTACCCACTAAATAAATCATAACTTTGGCTTATTCTCAAAATTTCATGTGTATATATACACTAAGAGAATGATTTATTGACAGTTAATAAATATTTATTTGGATATGAGCAAATAAATAAAAATATTCGGATAATTTTTTACCATTGTAATACTCTACTTAATACAAATGTTATGCACTGAGAGAACGATTTATTGACAGTTAATAAATATTTATTTGCTCATATCCAAATAAATATTTATTAACTGTCAATAAATCGTTTTCTCAGTGTAGTGAAACATCAAAATAAATGTTTCACCGTTTATAATGTATGTTTTCAGTTCGTAAAAGGTACTATTTCATATACTAATTGTAAGAGAAAATATGTTACATAAAAGTGAATGGTATAGATAAAAAATATAGTGAACTTAACCTAATGGAATTTTCTGAAAAACGAAATAGTAAAAATTACCATATGATGATGTCGCAAAAAAAACACTGAAAAACCATTTTGGTTGGATCAATTAAACGTTTGGTCGTTACTTGATCAACCACATACTATTTTACTTAAATAAATTTTTAGTTCCGACAAACAAATTCAAGATAGTAGAATCGTAAATTTTTTGGACTTAACCAAAATTTGTACGTCTGAACGAAATACTTAATTGGTTAAGTAACGACCAAACGTTTGTTTGAGCCAACAAAATCGGTTTCTCAGTATACAACGAAAGTATAGTAAAAAACGCAAGGTATCAAGAAATTTTTACAGAAAAATATATCTACTACAACAATACCTCAAAAACTGCAATAATTATCAAGAAAAAATTACAATATTCCACACTCATCCCACAGTACAATACAGTAATCCACTAATTACTATATTTTTTCTCAATGTACGAAATCCCTCTTATTATTTCGGCTTTCAGTTCGCCGAGACAGCTCAACCGTTAATTCAGTCATAAATCAACCCCTTCTTTTTCTCGAAGAGTTATAGCGGGAGGGGAGAGGTGGGGAGAGGTGCAACAAATCGCGGATCGCCAGTATATCCGATCGAGGCGCAATTAGAGCTCGCAAAGTCGGATCTTACGAATCAGCAATTGCGCTCGCTCGGGCGGCAATATTACCGTGGCCGCGACGACTGCGAAAGATATTGCGAGAGAGGGTGAAGTCGGCCGAGGGCTGGGGTTGAAAGAGTTAAATCGAGGGTGGCTCGCAGGCGGGAGGGCTAGGGAGGGAAGAGGGGGGGAGAGGTCGAGCGACGAGCAAATAATCGAGTTTAATTGCAAAACCGTCAGCATGATTTAATTACACGCTGCCGCGCAGTTGCTTTATACATGCAGTCATGTCCGAACTCTCGAGATAAATGTGTGTACTCGTACCTACCGGCTACAGAATAATAAGTTCAACTATGCGGTAGGTCGCCAATGCATTTTCGTTTTTTTCGAATGGCGCTTTGATTGAATTTGGGTCGTGAAATTGGACTGATGTTTTATAAGGGAAGTATATTTCAGATGTTGGTGCGAGGGAAGGCATCCAGAATTGAAAAATTCATACCCGAAGCAAGATTTTAGTTTGAAAGCTTTTTTTCCTTTTTTCTAACGGTATAATATGAAAAGTTGCTGTTTGTATCTAACTGTTTTGAAGGCTTCGGAAGAAGAATGAGGAGTTTAGAATCAAAATTAGGATTGAGGAAGAGCGATGAGAATTTGTAGAGAGTGAAAAAGGATGAGAAGAGCCCAAAGGAAGATTTTTGGAGAATCAGCTAGTGAGAATTTTGAGATAAAAACCTGGAAAAGTGGGTTTTGGGCCGTAAGTGCGATTTTTGGGGATAAACCTTTTTTTCGTCATTTTTTACTTCTTTTCGTTATTCTAAGATCCTTCGAAAACTAGAAGGGAAGAAGTTTGCTTTGAAGCTAAAATGCTTACAGAATTTAAAATTCATCTTTTGAGGAGTAAATCGTATTTTCTAATATTACTTGTACTTTTTTTTTGAATTTTCTAGATTTATTCCCCTCCTCAAGAAAAAAACGATTTCGAATGAAATTTCTTAGGGAGTAATAAATAATTTTTTTCTATTGAAAAGAGAACGTAAGTTGTGATAAATATTAAATTTTTCAGATGTTAGTGTTTACTAGGAATTTTCGCTTGTGCGTGACATGAAGTGATTAGAATTTTTTGCGTTGCGTGCTCATCAGTAGAATGAACTGTGTCTAACTTTGTATCGGAGTTTCAGAAGTTGACTGGTATCATGCAATTTCAGTATGTACTTGTTTACGTCGATCACGGAATAATCATGATTGATTTCTACAAAAAAAAAAAATGATTCTTTATATACATTATGAATCACTGTATAATGTAAAGTGCAATGGAGTTGAAAATTTTTTTTTGATAATAGGTATACAACGAAATAAAATGTAAATTTTAAAATTTCAACGAAAACATAAAAATTCTTCAATATATTTTTTTAATTTAACGCCGGTTTAAAAGAATATTATGTTTCGATTTTAAAGTTTGATTTTATGGAGTCAGTGAAATTTAATCTTTTTAATAAACAATCATTGACTTTAGATCTTATGGTGAAGCTTAGAAATCAAAATATGTAATAACGTTTCATTTTAATTTCTTTATTCCATTATAACCTCATATGTTCCCAACGAATTAATAAAATTTGTTCAGAAGAATATAAGTATTTTGATACTTATCAATCAATTCATGTATAAATGATGAGTTTTAAATGAATTTAATTGAAGAAAAACATTTTTATTGTTATTCAAACAAAGTTGCCTCGCTGCATGTCATCTTAAAAATAAAACACATTTTTACCCCACAAAATTCTTTGACAATTAAACGCCTTATGGGTAAGTTAGGTTGAACTTTATAATAAATTCTTATTTCTAAAATTCATCATAAATGATTGAAAATGTAAGCAATCGATGAGAAAACTAAGAAGTTTCGTTTTTCAACTAACAAAAAAAATTTTACACTGGTTTTTTATCTAAGAACAGTTAAAAAAAGACACAATCACTCGATGTGAAAGTTATATTTTATACAGTTTTATTTTTTTGATAGTTTTCAAAAAATTTATAACCATTTCTTTAAATTCACATTTTATCATGTAGCTGAAAAATGAGAATATTTTTTAAAAAGGTGCTTCTTGCACCTGAAAACAAACACAAAGGACGTGCATTTCCGACCGGCGATTCATTTCGATGTGAGCGTCGCGTTTTAATGCGTGTTTTTTTATTTTTATTACCTAGGGGTAGTTTTTATTACCGACAGACGGCGAGTTTTAATGCGTGTTTTTGATTTTTATTACCTAGGAGTAGTTTTGTTTACCGACAAACTGCGCGGTGCGCCGTGTCGGAAATGCACTCCCTTTGTGTTGATTTTCAGGTGCGAGAAGCACTTTTTTGTGCGTATTTTGCAAAAAATATCGTTTGCAACTCGGACCTGAGGCTGATAAATTGGCCCTCGCCCAAAAAGCCACGCCTTAGGTCCTGGTTACAAAATATACTATACTGTTTCTCCGAAAATATCGCATCGCTGCATATCGTCCTCAAAATAAAAGATATTTTTTGCCCAACAAAATTTTTCTATGACAAGAAAACGGTTCATGGGGAATTCAGGAATTCGCGGTTGTAGACCATCTATTTCGTGAAAGTGTCGAAAAATCCTGCTGGGCAACGCGGTTGTTTAACCAAAACATTTCCCATGGACAAGCGAGATTCGTCACGCTCTGATTTACTTCTTCGAGTGAAGCGAAAATCGATGTCCCATCGAACGCGGTGCGTTTTGAGCGAAAAATTCCTACCGAAATTCATCGATCGCCTGCGGTTTTTAGGGCTTCCTCGGTACAGGTAAATCGGGATCCGTGAAATTTGGGAAATTTTTTGTGACGATAGCATCGAAGTTAGGAAAGTATTTCAATCAAGGTATTCGGATAGATAGAAAAAATTGAAAAATTTTAATATACTTTTAAACAGTTAATTTAGATTATTATAACATCGTTCAACGTGATCTGAAAATGGTTTTTATCTTAAAAAAAACATGAAGGTAGTTGATTTTTATAAAAAAAATGAATGAAATATGGAAATTTTTTTGGCCGCGTAATCGGGCCAAGTTATGCAAAAGCACGGCGCAAATAACAACGTAGCAGTGGCTGCGAACGTGTTCAACAGTCTTAATTAAACTCTGAGTACATGTCACTCTCGTTGAGAAAACACGCTTTACATAATGAATGTAAACGTATGCGCCGTAGTAATCTTTACCTCACCTGACATTTGCATAATTTCGATTTGCATTGCTTTTTAAGTAGTTCTTGTAATAAGTACCCAGTCAATGAATCCAGATTTCAAGCAAATTGTTGGTCATGATTGGGTTTTTCGTGATGGGAAATTTGGCAGTTGCAATTGAAATGTTGGTTTCAATTCACTGTAGCAATTAGTTAAAAAAGGAGTTTCTAAAAAGTGGATGTTTATTTTATGGAAATGTTGAAATATGTATGTGCTTAGTTTGTATTGTGTTGAAATAAGGAATATTATTTTCCAATAGATTTTGAATAAATAATATAAATGGAAGATAGACTTTCTTCAAGTATTTTTTCTCTATGTCTAAGCCAAAACAGAGTTTCAAAATTTTTGAAAAGGGAAACGAAAATCGTATGCTCATGATTGTCAAAAAAAAAAGTTTATTCAATGAGGGGAGAAAGAATTCTATCATTTCAACTTTTTATCTACACGAAAAAAGGTTAGAAGGATTTCAAACTCTTTCGAAATTCAAATGAAATTTATGAATTAATAAAAAAAAGGAGGAATGTGTGAAAATACTTGAGATTGAAATTCGAAACAAAGATTTTTCATTAGAGAGTTATTATATTTCAGAGATGAAAAATAATGAACCTAACTATGAATTTTTTTTGAGCTTTGTTCATAACAAATTTCATTAATCATCAATAATGACCAATGAATAAATTACTGATGTTCACAACTTTAATCTACATAATAATTTTATAGATATGGAATTCACGAAATTAGAACTTGGACTCACGAAATTTCATGTATGAAGAATGGAATATTGTGTCATTGAGAAATAAAAGAACTCGTATTCTTGAAACATAAAATTTCAAAAAGCTGACTATTGGAAAATTGAGAACTTGTTTGACTTGGTACATGACGAAAAAAAAAATAAAGATAATGAAGATAAAATTTTTCAGACCAACAAGCG
Organism: Platygaster orseoliae; assembly: GCA_030522825.1. Lineage (NCBI taxonomy): Eukaryota > Metazoa > Arthropoda > Insecta > Hymenoptera > Platygastridae > Platygaster > Platygaster orseoliae. The sequence continues at coordinate 10,808 of JAPYZL010056969.1, read as the reverse complement.
AATAGCAAAGACATTAAAAAAAAAATTATTATTTTAAATTTTTCTGTACTGGGAGTAAAAAAAATGCAGAATCTGTACTTTAAAATTACGATCATCATTATTTCAAGAATAAAAAATATACAAAAATTTAATTCAATGATTTGTAATACTGATGCAAGAAGAGACGAATTGGTAGTTTACAACTTTGTATTTGAAAACTAAAATAGTTAACTTGAAAATCGAGAATTTGACGAACATGAGAATACATTTTTAGAAAAACCTTATTTTCAAAATTCGAAAAGTTAAAAAAAATGAATAGAAAATTGTTCACTTTTAAGGTATTTTCAAAAAAGTTTAGAAGTTAAAAAAAAGCTTGTGAATTGTGTTTTATAAATTCTTTTTTATGTGTTTCAAATGAATCGAAAAAAATATAGTTATAAGATAAAGCCTTCATACATTATATGATAACAATGTATTAAGTAATACTTTTGAACATAAGTAACTTTTTGTGGATTATTGACGGAGAAAACCTTTATTCCACCAAGAAAAGTTAAATAAAGTTAACTAATTGTTAAAGAAACTTATACTAATATTTTATAAATGAATTTTTATCATATAAACTCGATTTCTAGGGATGTTACATAAATTTTTAAACACTTCATTTCAAAAGTATGATTTCAATAACAATTGTGTTGATTTGTCATATGAAACATATCAAAATTTTCAATACTACTTATTATGCTGCAAAATTGCTTATAAATAATAAGTGAATAAATGAAAAGTGAAATATATGACAAAAATAAATCTTAAAAAAAAAAGAAAATCACAAATTATTTCTCTCAATGATTTTCCCTAACAAACTTTTTATATTTTCCACTCCTGCCTAAATTCCTCAAATTTCTAAAAATAAAAATTCTCATACGTCTTTAGTTGAATTCAGAAATCAGAAAAATTCGTTAAGTCCTTCACAATATCTATCAAACTCCTAAAATTTATTTTCTGCTTAAGCACAATTCCGAATGACACGCACGACCGACACCCCCAAAAGCTGAACTTATCCAAAAATTCGCACTTTCACCCCGCATTTTCGCACTAGCGCCCACTCGCCCAACGCACCCAATAGCTATCGAACATCGACTAAACGTCGTCTATTTCGAAACCCCAAAAATTTTCTCGAGAAAGCGACCGACAAGACACATCCACTTAAAAACATCCACCACGGTGCAGGCATTCTTGGAAGTTTTTTTCGAGAATGCGGCTTTCACCATCCAGCTCTCTCTTTTTTGCGATTCCCCGTGGATCCGCGCCCCCGGAGCATTTTTTCCTCCCTCGAAAAAAGTCGAAAATCGAGCCCGCTAGGGCCATAAAAAAGTAAAAGTTGTTATTCTTCGCGTGAAATATTATCAGTCTCGGCTCCGCAAGTACCGTAAAAAGAGGCGCATCATTGTGTTTTCGTTTTTACTATTCTATAACTAGAAAGCCTGAAAATCGCCGTCACGTTTTTTAAGTTTCTGGGATTTTTTCCGGTCTATTATACGGATGTAAATTTTGTTGTTGGATGGTGAGGGGGAGGGGGGAAGTGGCGCGAGGAACATGTGGGGTAAGTTGGTCACGTTGAGTATGGATAATTACCATAACGACGTACTTTGAAGGAGGAAATGACGTAATCAGGGACGCCCAGCGAGAGGGAGGAAAAACTGAGAAATCAGTTGTTATGGTTTTATTACAATTTTTTTAGTTTTTGTTATGAAATTGATTAAATATGATCGTGCTAATGCCATTGAAATAAATCAAGAAGTTTATTAAAGTGAAGATGTAATATACATTATGTTATGCCTTTTTCAAATTGTATTGTCTTACATCAATTATTATGTTACTTGAAAAAATGCATGATCATTTTTTAATTTTTTTGATAAAAGTATAGAAAACAAAAGTATGAAAAAAAAAACTTAGAAAATGTTGAACGGTTTGTATTATGTTTGAAGTTTTAAAACTTTTGATAAAAAAACATTGAATGTATAGAAGATTGTAAGTTCTTTGGTAGGATTACAAAAATTCCTAAATTATCATAGAAATTACATTAACTTGGTGAATTATATTTGTTACAGTTTCTTTAAATATGTAAGATAACAACTTTCATTTTTTTAACACAAGTAGTATAAGTATTAAAAGTATAAAAAAAATTTCGAAAAACCAAATCATTTTGAGAAATTATTGTAAATTTTGCAAAGTATAGGAAAGTTTTTGTAACAATAGAAATTTTCAAAACAAAATAATTATAAAATTTTCGATTGGTTGTTGATTGTGGTACTAAAAAAAATTCTAGAAATTTAGAAGAGTTTAAAAGATATTTTCATATTGCGAATTGTGTATACTATGATTATTTTTTGAAATTTACAAGATAATGTTATTTTTTACAAATATCACCGAAAAACTTAATAAGTACATATTTTAAATTGTGGAAAATCTTCATTAGTCAAACCTATTTTCATAGGATGAAAAAAAAGTATTTTGTAACGTGTGTAAAAGTTTGAATAATTATAAAAATTATGAAAACATATAAGTTATCGAAAATGATGAATAATTTTTATAAAATTTTTACATTTGTAAATCCGGGAATATTATCAAAACCCTTAGTAGACTCTGTTCGTTTCATAATTTTTTCAAATTATTTGCTAAGATCATGATAAATGTAACAAAATTTCAAAAACATTTTTTTTTCTGAAAAGTGTGTTACATGTTTCAAATTTTTCAGATTTAGATAAAAACGTAAGAAACATTCAAAAATTAATAGCTGTTGTGAGTACTCAAAAATTTGATGGTGAAGTAGAATTTTATGAAATATTTTCAAATTTTGTAGATTCTTTTCATTTTCATAATTTTTTGAAGTATCTACCAATATATCAAGTAGATAATAATTATAAAGAGAAATCCTAATGAGTTAGACAATATTCGAAAAAATTTTTTTTCTGAGTAGTGTTTTGTATGTTTTTAATTTGTACAATTTTAAGAAGAATAACAAAAAACATCTGTTGAGTGAATAATTTTTAATCATTCTGAGAAATTTGACAGATAAAGACGTATATTTCTCAAATTCTTTTGAATTTTGTGAATTGTGTTTATTATTATATATCTTCTAGATATGCATCATGATTTTTTACCTTTTCTATAAAGCCAAAAAAAAATTCTAATTACAATTAAAAAATTAGGAAAAATCGTGATAGATTGGATAAATATGAAAACATGTCACAAAAATTTGAACAGTAAGTATTACGTTAAAAAGTTTCAGAATTTTTAGAAACGTCAAAATTATCAAAGATTAGAAGGTCAACTTTTTTTTTAATTAACAAAATATATGCCATTTCATGAAAATTTCGTAAATTATGTTCATTGTATTATTTTCCTATTCCTTCAAATATACATTGAATTCCTTTTTGTTCTTAGTTGAAAATAACCAAAAGTCTAAATGTATTTAAAAAGTATGAAAAATTACAATTGGCATGTCTTAATTAAAATTTGCTGGAAATTAAAAAAAAAACCTCGTGGAATAAAAGATTATATAGGATTATAAGATTTCGACTCATTCAAGATAACCTCTAAAAATCTTGTGCATTGTTAAAAATCTTCCCAATTTTGCAAGATTACAAAAACCAAAGTTAATTGAAAACGCTTATAATTTTTTTGAATCATGAAACTTTTCAACAATCAGGCCAGATTACAATAATTATTGATATATACATGCATTTCAGCGTAGTTATTTTTGTGTATTTTCCCTATTGTTATGTAATGTATGTTATATTATGTATGTTATGTTATGTTATTAACAATTCAAAATTTGTAAAATAAATTCACGTAAATCTTAATACAAAGAAATGATTATGACCATCACACTCATCATCAAATCTTCCCTAACTTCTAAACTCACAAATTCATAATCGAATTCTAAAATTCGCATCTTCCAACTGCACAAAAACTAATTTCTTTTTCCTGGCATCCAAAACAATTGTTGTTCCAGGTTAAATCCGATAAACTTGACAAATTTGATGAATTTATTCCTCCGGGCGCCGGGGCTTTAATTTTTATCCTAGTTTTCGCTGTACGTCATTCTATCCCCGTTGTCCTGGGTCGCCAATTTTCCATTTCCCTCGGCTGGAGAGAGAATGAACGCGGCAGAGGATACGACAATATCCGGCGCCCCGGCGCCCGACAACTGATAACGCCAAGGGATGTTTATGCGTGCGTTTATAATACGTACAGGACAGCGTGTCCGACCCCTTCGATCTGCCCGGGGTGAAACTCGCGCGTATCGAGACGCAAAATTGGCGAATCCCTCGTTAACCCGACCGATCCTCAAATCTGTTACGTTGGGAAACGCGTTTTCTCAATAATTTAACTTGCAGTTACAACAATAGAACTTTCGAAACGAAGAAATTTGAAACATCAACATTTTTTACCAACCTTATAAGCTGAAATTAATTTAAATTAGCCGAAACTGAGTTAAACTGAATTAATAAAACTATAATTAATCGAAATAATTTATTTCAACAATCTGACCAAAAAAAAATATAACCTCTTATATTCCAAAAACCAGTAGAAAAATAATCTGCTATAATGAATCGTTTTTTATTGGTGTGAACCTACAAATATAAACGTTGTATTTCCAAAATAGGTGATTTCAGAATAGAATCTCAATTCATCTTTCCCCAATACATGATATGAAAGATATTGGTTTGAAATAAGTCAAACATGAACATTGAAGTACTTTACGATGTACCAACGATAAAAAAAAACTCATTTTTTCGTACTCTCTTCGAAAATTGGCATGTGAAAAATGAGATCGTTTCATCATAGCCAGTTTGTATCTATATGTAAATAAACAGGGGCTGGTTCGATAGAGAAAACGAAATGGGAAGGAACTTCTTTTCTCGCGAGCTGTAATTTAGGGGATTCAAGGTGATAAGCATCACGCACCATTTTCTTCGTCACGCTTGAAATTGTTTTAGAAGGTTAGTTCTGGGAGAAATCTTCTTTTACTGAGTTCTATTCGATAAATAAATATGTACTTGATGAAGTCACTTCGTTGAACTCAGATTCAGTGTAATTTCGTTATTACGCTCAGAAGAGTAAAACTGAAAACTAATTAAATTTGCAGGCTCTTTTGAGAGAATGATGGGAGGCAGGATTTTAGAAAAAATTGTCCAGTTGATGAGAACTTTTCTTTTTATTTTTCAAACTTTGAAGTTTTTTAGATAAGTATAAAAAAATAAAGTATATAAACGGTATACTATACATCTACAAAATTATTAAATACTTTATAAAATTTAAGAAATATAGTGTTTTTTATCCGAATGTTGGCAATATTTAAGATTATACATATTTATCTAATATTTGACATTTTCAAAATGGAAAAAATATTTGAAAGAAAAATTCTACGTTTTATAAAAATTTTGCTGACTTATTAATCTTTTAAATTAATTTTGTAATACAAGGTGAAAAAGCTCCATCGTACAAATTACAAAGTTATGAATAAAATAAACAATTCTAGTGAACGTTGCCTGACGGTTTTGATGTCTTGAGTTTTTTATGATTTTCAACAATTCTCGAGATTTTATCGTTCTCTTTATTTCCTGAAATTAAAAACAAGTTCGGTTGTTATTTGACCAACTAAGTATTTAATTTACCTAAATAAATTTTAAGTTCCGACAAACAATATTATACGGACGAAAAAAATCAAAAATTCATTTGACTGGAACAAAATTTGCTTGAGTTTTTTGAATTTGTTAATCTAAACTCAAAATTTATATAAATGAACCAAAGATTTAACTGGTAAAATAAGCCAACCAAATCGGTTTTTCAGTGCAACTTCTATTGAAATTTCCAAAAATAAATCCTAAAAACCATGCATCTCTAACGAAGGCATCAAATCTCTCTGAAAAAACAACCCCAATTACTAAAAATAATCGAAAACCGCACCCCCTCGCAACATGCATCAACCCCTCCTCCCGCCAGTCCCGCTCGTATTCGCTTAGAATTCGGATGAGGAAGTTGGAAATGCTTCTCGAGGCGTGAAATGGTCGCGTTAACCGCTCACGGGGTAAGAGGCCTCCCCGGGATGATATTGCCAGCCGGGGCATTTTCGTTTTCCACCCTCCCGCCCCCTCTCTCCGCCTTTACCCCTTCTCTCGCGAGATAAAAGTTACGCGCAGTGAGCGGGGGAGTCGTTCATCAGCGTGCCCGACGTCTACGAGAACGTAGGAGAGGGCGCATGAACCCCCCCCCCCTCTCCCTCGCCACCCTCCACCCGAAAAAAGTAACCGAACCTATCCTCATTCTCATCCGGAAGCTTCTTTTGCACTTCCACCTCGGAGTCTCGAAAGCCCCGGTTACTTCCATTTTTTTTGTGCTTTTGTTATTTATTGTTGTATACGTTCGAACGATTAATCTATATATATATATATATATATATATATGTATGTATATGGTGATTGAAAATGACGTTAGAGTGTGTGAAATTGAGATTTCTTGTGGATTTTATTGTGATTTCAGTTTCTCTGTTTAAATCATTCAAAAGTTAACTATATAAAAGAAGTATTACCAAGAATGTTATGAAAATCTCATAGATAAAAATATTTCTTATTGTTTCATCTCATTGAACAAGTAATGCTTTATTTTTTCGTTCCACAACAAAATTCAGAATAATCCGGAATTCGAGAACCTAAGTAAATTATTATATGATACTATCCACAGTCATACAAAAAAATTGAAAAAAAAAATGATTCTTTTATATTTTTATTCTCGAAATACATTCGAAAAAATTCCCACCAACTTTTCATAAACTGTTACACAACTTCAAACTCTTGGGAGCATCACCCTCCCACTACATTACCATCCGGAAGCTCCTTCCGCGCTTCCATCTCGGCTTTCTCCTCCCGTGTTGCCTCTTTCTTTTTTTCTTCTTCTTCCCTCTCCGGAACATATTCCGCGATATTTTTCGCGGAGGCGCCAAAGCCGTGTATACAACGCGTACGCACGTAACTACTTGCGTACACAATACAGGGCGTGGCAACAGTCGCGGAAAAATTATTGCACGTGTTTCGCGCCGCGACTGCTAAAAGACGCTCAGCGTCGTCGCTTGATTTGCGATTATATTTTTAATGCACCCATTTTTCCGAGCACAATGCGCGTCGACGGCGAATGGAAGAAAAAAGCTTCTTTTTGTTCGGTGGAGCATTTCGAAACGTTAATGGAATCTGTGAATTATATCTTCACAAAATAAATCAGTTAATTTGACCATGCAAAAAATTACTTTGATTGAATTTAACGATTATACGACACTTTTTCCAATCCATTTTTTCCACTGACCGTTTTTTCCACTAATTCTTTTTTCTACTGGCCATTTGTCCTACTTATTCATTTTGCTGAGTAAGTAATTTTTTTAATTGTCTGAATTAAACATTTGAATTCAACTTTAAAATTGTACTGTCAAACTTTTAGGTAATTGTCAAACATATACTCCGCGAGCAAAAAAATATCTGTACAGTTCTTTTATACAAGTTTTTTCAAATTTACGTCGATCAAACTTATTATGAAATATTAATTGAGTAAAAATTTGAAAAATTATTATGAAAAATTGTAATCAATAAAAATTGGGTAAAAATTCGAAAAAAAAAGTGGAAAAATTTTAATTTTTTGTAAATGGGAAAAAAGGTCAGTGGAAAAAAAAGTGAAAAAGGTGAGTGGGAAAAATGGTACGTTGGAGAAAAATGGAAAAAACGGAATGGAAAAAACGGAATGGAAAAAACGGAATGGAAAAAACGGAATGGAAAAAACGGAATGGAAAAAACGGAATGGAAAAAACGGAGTGGAAAAAACGGAGTAGAAAAAGTGTCGCACTACGGAATTTAACTTTTCAAGTCTTTAGTACGCAGGAAATTTAAAAAGTGGTAGAAATATATTGAGATGTACGACTTTTTTCTTCTTAGAGTTCGTGATTTTCTTCGGGATTAACGGACGATTTTTATGAGCTTGTATCAATCGCTTTCAGAGCAGGGAAAAGGGGCGGCAACCGCAGCACAAGTGGCCCCCTCGCCAATTTCACCTCGGAAAAGACAATATTTATTGATCACTCCCGAAGGCATCGTCCCAACATCACGGCCTGCCTCCTCGAATTGGCCCTCGCATCAAGATAATGTGGGCTTGCTTTAGCTCACAACGTCACGAAATTGCTAAAAGTGAGGCTCCAAAACGTTCAATTCCTTTATGAATTCATTAAATAAACGAAAATTATCAAGAACATGCATTCTGTAACGAAATTTTTGATAGGGGAAGGGGGAAGGTGAATTTTAAAAAGGTAGAAAAATATTCATTAACATAATATATACTCTGAATAAGAACGCTTCAGAAATGTACTTTCGATGGTTAATTTTAAGGTTTCTGGAAAACATGACTTTTTTATTCAAAATTGAAGCATTTTAATTTAATGGTATTTTGGAGAATTAATCTTTTATGTATTTTTACCGTTTCAAGATTATCTTTGTATTTCCATGGATTTCAATTAATTTTCTTGAAAGAATGCTTAAGAAGTCGAAGTTTGAATAGTTGGAGGTATTTTAATAAATTTTAGTGAACTCTTTTTTTCAAGATGTCACCAACTTAATTTTTTTAATTTTTCAATTTTTTTTATACTTTCTAAGTTTCAACACAATATGAAAGATACCTCGAGATTCACTGCATTCATATACACATCAATAAATACAGAAAATTCCGATAAAATACATGCAACGACGAATAATTATCAAAAATTTAACGGCCAATGAAAAATAATATATAGAGAAAAAAATCAATACTTTATCAAATAATGGTTGTGGAAAAAATTGTTTAACTCATTAAATAATAACACACCAACCACACAATTCTGCAGAAATAAATTAATAATCATTCTTTAAACATTTTTTTACTTGTCAACTTTACCAAAGATTCCCTATCTACTCGTGGAAATTTTCTCGCTTGTGCGACGAAAATTTCCAATTTCGTTTGATATTACGTTTAGCCCAGGAAAGCGAGTGGGATTCATTTTTGTCAGCCATGACCGAGGCCGACAGCTGTGGACGTCCCCCACGAGAACTCCCAACTCACCCTATGACGTTTTATTCTTAGACCTTCGTCTCCGACCGGTTATAGAATTTGCGGATTCGCGTGAACCATATGGATCAAAACCAAACGGCGTCGGATTGAAATTCAGCCGAGCGAGCTCGAGCATTTAAATTATATTGGATTTTTTTCTCGACCCTCGCCCAGCGCCAGGATCAAAAGATTTTGCTCGAAAACCGTATGTATAAACTACGGAACTAGCTTCGCAAGTAACGCTTCACGTGTAACTTTCACCCTAACTCTAAACCTTATTAATCAACTATTTTTTATCTGTTTGTTTGGATTATTTGAAGTTTAAGTCAAGTGGAATCCAAGAAATCTATATTTTGTAGAAGTATATATTCACCACACGTTGAAATATAAATTAATTATTTTATTTTTACGTAGAGTATTGATGTATGATAAAAATATATGTGTATTATTGAAAAATATGTATTTTGTATATAAAATAAAAAAAAGGCAATAATATACAATATCTTTAAGATAATAATTGATAAAATGTCAAAAAAAAAAAACAATGAAAACAATTAATACATTTGATTTATATATGATGAAAACGATGGCATATTTTTCATGAGTACTTTTATATCAAATAGTATGATTAAAGGATAAAAAAAAATTTGTAATATCATTAATCCAAGAATCCCTAGGGAGGAAAAAAACTCACCTTGTAACCAAGTCCAATGTGGCTTAGCGATATCTTCCTTACCTGGAACATCGAAAAAAAAAGAATGATTTAATATCTTGTGGTATATGATATATAAAAGTGTTATCTCGTGGTACACGATTAACAAGGTCGAGCAATTTCCACGCCCGATTGATTCCCGCCTCTGTCAATTATTCTAAAAATTCGGGCTGTTGGAAGCGCGGGAGCTGGAAAAATAATGCACTGCGAGAGAGTGCCCGGCAATATTTACGAGGGGGGAATAAATCAAAAAGATGTTCAAAACGCGATTCGCGAAAAAGAAATATAGCCCTCGATACGCGGAAACTATAGCGCGGGATATCGGTTATAGCCCAGGGTAAATACGTGATGTTTAATCTTTCTCCCTGCGCGAACTTTCTGATTCTCCCTAAATTTTCATAACTTCATTTGGTTTATATTCGAATGCATTATCACAAAAAATAAGATTGCATAATTATTTCGATGTGGTTTACATAAAAAAAAAATTTTTATGATTTGAATAGTACAATTATGGAAATTACGAAAATTGTAACAATAAAATCGAGTGAATCAATGGAAGTTTATTTTAATTTGACATCACTGTGTTTCAAAATTTGTTTTTTCTGAATGTTATGATTGTGATAGTATTTGATTTTGTTGGAGGACAAAAAACAAGAAAATTATTTCACAAATAAAGAAGAAAAATAAGTCAAAAAACGGTAGGAAATTTTGGAGTTTTACTCGATTTTTTTTGTCATTCTTAATCTGTCAATGAAAAAAATTATTCATAGTCGAAAAATCGTGAAAATGATTCAGGAAAGTTTTCTGGAAAACTTTAGGTATATCTATCAAAAGTCATACACGCAGAAAAATTTTTTGTAAATTTTATCGAAACGGTGGGTAGAATTTACTAAATTTTTGGCAAAGTGGTGATAATTTCCAACATTAGTAAATATTGCCAAGAGTTTGGTAAAATGAAGGTAACGGGGGTAACGGGTATATTTGGCATTAATTA
>JAPYZL010056967.1:0-14731 GCA_030522825.1 Platygaster orseoliae | reverse complement strand
ATTATATATAGAATTTTTGTATATTGTTTATTTTTCTTTATTTATTATTTATTGTTTATTATATAAAAATTTATTATAATTTATATTTTTCATTATATCATATAAAATAATTTTTTTCTTATATTATTTATGTTGTTATTTCACAGTATTATTTTCATTATGTTAATTTCATTTTTTTTTTGTTTTTTATTGATTTCAGATTTTTTTTTGTGATTCTTAAAGGAGCAAGTCCAGAGTGGGAACCCTACATTGTTGTTTTTTTTTTCTCATTTTTTCCAACATGAAATGAATTTTGCCTTATACGGGGGGCTTCGCCCCCCTACCCCCACCGGGGCTCTGCCCCTGGACCCCCCAAGCGTTCGCCCCCACCACCTTAAACCCCACTCCGCTTCTCTGAAACCACTTGCAAACTCCACAGCATTTCACACAATAATAACTGTACTATTAGACAAAAATCAAACTCCCGCGGGCAGAATTACGCAAAAATTTCAAATACTTTGAATGCTGTTTTCGCACCGTGTTGAAGAAAATAGTATGTGCACTTCGGTCAAACCGATCGTTCCGGCCTCGTATGAGGTTGAGCACCTCGGCGAGCCTTCGGCTCGCCTCGGCGCGGAAACGATCGGTTTGACACTCGGTACACAAATAACTATTTCTTATGAAACTTTGTTAAGGTTAACCTTACAACAAATAGATTTCTTATGAGAAATTTCTGATTGTTATAAAAATTTTACCATTTTTTATAAGAATCAAAATCACTAGTATATAAAAATGTTCAAAAAATTCCTTGTTTGTGGCTTTGTCAAATTTGTTTTTTCAAGGTTTTACATTATGTTTGGTAAATCTCAGAAAAAAATTTTTGTCTGATTTATCAACGTTGTAAACTTTATGAATATGGTTTATTTTACAGTTAAAATTTAATTGAATGCAATAAATTAATCCATAATTAAATAGTCATGCATAAATTAAAACAAAATATAAAAAATAGTGATGATGATACTAAATATCATTTTAAAAAATAATAAACTGATAATATTTAAATGTAACAATCCTGTTGTGCCTCCATAATGCCACCTGAAACTTGATAATTACGTAGTCTATTACTTGTAACTGTAACATTTATCCAATAATCGATTCACAAATTTATCCGGTATTGAATATTATTTTATTATACAGTTAAAATGTAATTAAATGCAATAGATTAATTTATAACTGAACAAACATTTCAAAATAATAATAAAATATTGAAAAAAGTTAGAATACATATGTTATTATTGAAAGTTACCTAAAAAAAAATAAACTGACCTCGTTCATTTGATACAAGTTAAATAGAAATGAGTCATAAGAATATTATTTCCCAATGAGGGTCTAATAAAAAGTTGAAAGCTTGAAAACGAGAGACAAAAAATGATTTTTTCATTTATTCAGCTCCACAGGATTGAAAATAATGAGAATTATGAACAATCAAAATAGAGCATCATTCGATAACTGAATTATATAATCAATTAGTAAATCGATTTCTTCATAGTTCACAGTTGACATTACTTACTTAATTTTTTTACAACAGCTTGGATAGTAAGATCACATTTTGCAAAGTTTCTATTTTTTATAGAAACAAAAAAATTTCTTCTAGTGGTTAGATATTTTACAGTATTATTACAGTTACAGCATCATGTTTCATGGTATGAAAACGCTATTACCGTACTGGTACTGTAAAATATTGTACATTACTCAGACGTAAAATCATATTCCCACTCGCGTGATTATGATTTTATGACGCTCACACTCGTGAAAAATGATTTTATCATACTAGTAATGTAATATACTATTATGCACTTCTAACCTCAAAGTTTTACATTTGGACGGGCTTTGAGACTAAAATTGCATAAAATACTGTATGCAACTTAGTGCAAGTGTCTCATTTTGCGAAGACGATTCAAACCCTCGGCTTCGCCTCGGGCCTGAACCCTCGTTTTCGCCAAATTCGACCCTTGCACTACGTTACATAATGTACTAATTTCAAGCTATTTTCGATGAAAGTCTCTAAAGTCTACTTTCAATTTCAATCTAACAATCTGAAGAAATTCAAATTTTTTAATTTTTTGCAGACTATTGCAATTTTTGGGAGAATGTTGTAACAATTAGTACTCAGTTATATAAATATGCATTAAAAAAGTTAATATTATGATAATTTTATTTGTAAAATAATTGTGATCAAATTATCAACAACAAGTATTCATGATTTACTGTAGAAGGTTTTCAAATCCTTATTTCCAATTCTACTTGAAACTAGAGCTTTTCAAATCGTATAAGATATTTATTTTCTGCAGCTGCATTGAAAATCATATATTATATTGAATCTAATGACACATCATTGCAAAATAATGAACTAGAAATACTTTTCTTAGAAAATTTCAAAAAAATTGATGAAAAATCTTTTGTTTTAAATTTATCTTATGAAACTGAAATTTGAATTTTCTTACGAAACTAAATTTTCCGTACAATTTATAATATAGTTGACTTTGTGATTTCCAGGTATTACCCACCCCTCGACATGACGTACGAGGAAATCCAGGAACTTACTGGCAAAATAACCCACAAAGACAAGGACTTCAACATGAGTGTCATCGATCTGTTCATTCGATTTTTGGTCCAGCAATGGGGAAATCAGCTCAACTCTCGTAGCACTTTGGAGAAGACAGGCACGAGGGGAAAGATTGACAGTGCCACTTACGCCCAAACCAAGGAGTATATGAAACCCCTGCTCAGAAAGTTGCGTCGCAAGTCGTTGCCCGAAGATATTACTGACAGTCTCACACAAATTGTGAAGCACGTCCTCGAGCGAAATTACATCTTGGCAAGCGACGCATACCTGGAAATGGCGATTGGGAATTCACCGTGGCCAATTGGAGTCACCATGGTGGGCATCCACGCACGTACAGGGAGAGAAAAAATTTTCTCCAAAAACGTGGCGCACGTTATGAACGACGAGACGCAGAGGAAGTACATTCAAGGACTCAAGAGGTTGATGACCAAGGCCCAGGAATATTTTCCCACGGATCCTTCACGATGTGTTGAATATAGCAAAATATGAATTCGATACAATGCATGGGTATCGTGGAATATAAATATTGTACATATTTTTTGAATAAACGAAATTAATTCTATGAATTGAAGGGTTATAAGTGATTGAATAATCTCATTAGGCACAAGCATATTTTTATATTAACAAAATGTTAAAAAAAAATTTTTTTTCGAAACTAATGCACTTTTTCCTGTTGTTTAGTTCGCTGAGGAACAAATTGCCATTAGTTTGTAAATTAAATTTCTTATAACAATGCGTTTAAAAACATTATTGTAATACTCTGTTCCTATAAAATATACATGATATTTATAGTTTTTCGAGTTGCTGGAGCAGTAGGTATTTGACATAATTTTTGTAAAATTTATTTATTGAAATAAAATATTGCAAAAATTTCTTTCTGCAAGATATATGTCATTTTCATGTTTTTTTAGGATGCTGAGTAAGAATTTGATGTCGTTTTTGAAAAATTCGCTTATTTCATGCGTTTATTTCAACAAATTATTGCAAAATTTTTCTTCTACAATATGTACATCCTTTTCATGGTTTTTTGGGTTTTCAAGTGAGGATTTGACGTTGTCTTTGTAAAAACCGTTTTTTTGAACAATTTATTTTAAAAAATTATTACGAAATTCTTCTTCTACAATATGTGTATGCTGTTTTATGGTTTTCTAGGCTCTCGAGGTAAGGATTTGACATTGTTTTTGTAAAAATCGTTTATCTAAACAATTTATTTTAACAAATAAGTGTAAAATTTTTCTTCTACAATATGTATATGTGACGTGCCAGGAGAAAATGGACCTTAGGTCAAAAAAATCAAAAATGAGTTTTTTATCTCTATCGATAGATTTTGAGCTGCTCTATACAGAAAATTTTTTTTTTTTTCAAATATACAAGCATTATTTCCTATCGAAAAATGGTTTTGAAAAATCCCGTAGATCGCGCATTTCTCAGCGAGGCCCAACTTCTATCGTTTGCCCTGAAAAATCGTGCTGTTTGGCCTAAGGTCCCTTTTTTCCTGGCACGTTACATATCCTTTTAATGAATTTTTAGGTTTTCGAGTGAGGATTTGACGTTGTTTTTGTGAGGTTCATTTATTTAAACAAATCATTTGAACAAATTATGGAAAATTTTTCTTCTACAATATGTATATCCTTTTCATGAATTTTTAGGTTTTCGAGTGAGGATTTGACATTGTTTTTGTAAAGTTTATATATTTAAACAAATTATTTGAACAAATTATTGCAAAATTTTTTCTTCTACAATATGCATATCTTTTTCATTGTTTTTTAGGATTCCCAGTGAGGATTTGACATTGTTTCTGTAAAATTCATTTAATTGAACAATTTATTTGAACAAATTATTATACAATTTTTTTTTACAATATGTATATCAACAACAGAATTTTACAAAAACAAAATCAAATCTTCACTCAGCAACTTAGGAAACCATGAAAAGTATATACATATTGTAGAAGAAAAATTTTGCAATAATTTATTCAAATAAATTGTTTAAATAAACGAATTTTACAAAAACAATGACAAATCTTTACTTGGAAATCTAAATAACCATGTAATGGATATATATATATACGCATATTGTAGAAGAAAAATTTTGTACTAATTTGTTAAAACAAATGAATTTTATTCCAAAAACGATAACAAATTCTCACTCAGCAGCCTAAAAAACCATGAAAATGACATATATCTTGCAGAAAGAAATTTTCGCAATATTTTATTTAAATAAATTGTTAAAATAATTTAACTTCACAAAATCATTGTCAAACACTGCTTCAGCTACTCAAAAAACTATAAAAAGCATGTATATTTTATAGAAACAGAGTATTGCAATAATGTGTTTAAACGTATTGTTATAACAAATTTAATTTACGATCTAATGATAATTTGTTGCTTAGCGAACTAAACAACAGGGAAAAGTACATTAGTTTCGGAAAAACAAAATTGTTCAAGAAAATATCCAAGTCAAAATTATCCAGTTAACCAGTATTTGGTCATTCCAATTATTGGTATATTTTTTGGAATAAATCTAATTCGTTCCTTGGCAACGGAAAAAAGAGAGTAAGAAATATTCCGGGTTTAAAGCTCGGGAATTACGGATTATTCATATTTCATTTGACTGAAAGTTTTCGGAAATAAATACTTCGTATTCCCAGTGTCAATCCTATTCCCAAACTCGGATGAATGCCCAACCTTGGGAACAATTAAGCGACAAGACCAGGTACATTAGTCACTAATTTATTGACGCCACTCGGCAATACAATGTACATGTTTAATTTCGTCAACAGATTCCTATTACACATTATCATCATTATTTCTGTAATCGTTAACACTGTATCCATCATTCCTGTCCTTGGTCTGTTGTATTCCCTCTGGCAAGAACGTATCACAAAATAGTTTTCTTGTGTTCGTGTCGCTTCTGATGTTCGGTGACACGCTTTTCGATGGTTTCGGGAAGAATACAACGTACCAGTTCTATACATTTGTTTGGGCAATTTATATTCTAAGATGAAAAACATAACGTCACAACTGACACGTAAAATTTCTCATCAAGTTGCACACCGAACAAACTCGAAAGCTACGTATCACCGGGTTTTTGTTTCAATATCATGGACATTTCTTTGTTTAATTCTACATAATCGAACTTTCGAAATTCTAGGGATTGGCGTGCGCGTATCACGGAAAATTCGAATGCTCTTCAAGCATTAGTTTCGTTGGGTACAAAATTATTCGTGCGAAGCTGCTGGCGAAAATACTGCTCGAGTTTTACATTTAAAGGTATACGCGGTTGAGTCTTAAAATTTACCTTACTTTACGCGTCAAAACGAGACAAAGATTTTGTGTCACGATTACGATTTTGAGCGATCGAGATTCTTAAAAAATGTACCAACTAAATATTTTCGACAGTGCGAGGGACGATAGCGAAATAAAAATAAGCTTTATAATGGAATGGTTTAGTTTCGTGCATCGAAGGCCAACAAACGGGGCGTTTGCTGAGAAAACCTACTTTTTCGCGGTGAAAAAGTACCAGCAGGCACAGAAGAATAATGAAAAAAGACGTTTTTAAAATGAGACCTCATAGCAATGTTTCTGCAGTATTGCCCAGAAATGATTTTAAAAATATCGAACTGGAATATTGAATTTGGCTCTTATTTCTTGAAATATATACATGATTCTGTGAAATAAAAACATTTGATAACTTCACACTAAAAAAATTGGAGCTATTCAATTTAAGTTCGTGTATCAACTGAATCTACCTCAAATTTTAAACACATCACGATAAACGAAATCACCTAGAAACGACTGGTGATTTCATAAAAATGCCAAAAAATCAGATAGTCCTTCTGTAAAACAAGAACTTTCTACCAAGAAAAATAGCTTTCTCAGCGAACTTAAGAACATTACAAATGCAATAACACCACAGATTCGTCGATGCATGCAATGGAACTGTTTTGAAGAAAATCCCTAACCACTCTATATTTATTGTCATTTTGTAAAAATTACGTTTGTTAGAGTATTCTGAACGCTACATTTACACTATTCACATAATTGTAGTGTAATTTTTTTTGTACAATATCTCGTGACTTCTATGATAATAACTGGTGTATATGACCCTTAAGTACACTGGATGAATGCAAGTAACATGGAAAAGTTTCTCAGGGAGGGTAAAAATGGTGCTCGAAAAATGTACAAGATCGTATAAGTGAACAAGTATCAAAGAAATATGGAAAAACTTTCTGAGCAAAAACTTGGTGTGTTGAAAACTTGATGAAAGTAGTCAAAAAGTTAGCGAACCCAGGCTCGAATGTCAAAGCTTCGAATCTTTAAAAATTCTAATTTCTCAACTCCGAACATTTCTTTTTCAAACACGATCTGGCCTTCGATGTACTCGATTCTCGTTATTTACACGATGGTCCATGATATCTTCTTCATCCCCTGCGATTGCTTCGAAAAGTTGTAAAACTGCGAGAAAATTAAAAGCCTAAAAGTACAGCTCCTCGTAAAAATGTATAAAAAACATGACCCGTCATAGAAAAACTCTAAATCAGCGATCCAGTTGCATTTACTTCCAACAAAAATCCGGACGAATACGGTTGCGATGAATCGCTAAGTACACTCACACCGAAACATGAATATTCGCCGAGAGCCGTATTCATGCGAATTTTTTTCCTCGACGATGCACTCATTTTTAAAAGTAGTACTTAAGTCATACTCATACCCTCTTATAGTATTTTTTTTTTTTTGTATAGTGACATGGCCCTATTTTTTTTATATACACCTTACATACCGTTAACTTTACTCTCGATTCTCGATTCGCTCTTTTCAAAAACGCGGGATTTACTTATTGGAAGAAGTGTTATTGACGTGGGAGAGACAATTTACATATTTCGCAATTTTTATCGAGAGCGTCCAAGTCCGCGGATATGTCTGGAAATCCGCGAGCGGAAATGAAAAAATTCTTTTGCCTCGATGATCCTACGTCTACATAATAGTTCGGCCCCCTCGAAATTACGCAAGACTCTCGAACCTTATGACGTTATTTACAATTTGGAAACGCAATTTGAGGAAAAGCCTACGACGGGTTAAAATTCGAGAAAGTCCGGGAACTTTGTACAGGCGAATCGAGCGAGGGAATCAATCAGTTCGTGCACTCCTATTTTTCAAAAGTAGGCACCGGCTTCTTCTTCTCATTTTTTGTTTGTTTGTTTGTTTTTGTTCTGTTTGTTTCAGACTCAAACGAGATGAGGTCGATGCGTTAAAAATCATCCTGATTTTGGCAGTGGCGAGTACTTTCGGTATCCGACAAAATGGCGGACGCAAAAGGCGCACGTCCGCCATATTGTCGGACTCCCGACAAAATGGCCGACGCCATTTCAAAATTTAACGCTTTTGTTTCCGAGCGATTTAGAGCGCGTTTCTTAATAGTTATTACTTAAGGTATATTTCCATCTTTCTCTAGGAAAATGCGACTTAAATGCGACGTGAAGTTTTCGCTTCGATATGTTATCGACAATCTCACAAATAGTTTAATAACTCTAATTGGGATAGTAATCCTTTGTTTTCATGGCAAAAACAAAAAGTGAAAATCGTGATGTGAAACTATAATCATCTGTTTAAGAAAACCAGCCGCCGAAAGGAATAATGAAATGGAGAAATGATTTAGACACGACGTATTTTGACTCTCTCGTTCGTGTCCCGATGGTTGCGCTGCCGGTCGCTGCGGATGGTATCCCGCATCTCGCGATTATCATGTTGTCAGTTGGCGTAGTGATCGAACGAACCCAAGTATTCCAGACTCGCTCGATAGCAGAACTGGTATTGGTCCTATAAACAATAGTATCTTAGTGTCAGAATTCTTACATTGTTGTTAACAACAGAAATGAAACCCATCCCAGAATTAAAGCCAAATGTTTGATTAATAAAAAAATACAATTCAAAATAATAATAATCATTCAAGCCACTCACTTCAGTCTGCACCATCGCCGGACGCTGAGTCCTCAAGATCCTGACAGTCTGGAAAATATCGACCACGCCCTCGTATTGCATGCGTTCGAGGACGATGCTGAGAGTGATGAAAACGCCGGTCCTGCCGACGCCGGCGCTGCAGTGAACAGTGATGGGTCCGTCCTGACCAAACTGCTCCTTCGTCTTGTGCACCTGGCCGATGAAGTCAATGAAGCCGTCACCGGATTTGGGCACCCCCTGCTCCGGCCAGTCGATGAACTGGAATTGCCTCACGGTCCTGCTTGCCCCGTCTCGAGCATCTGTGACCTTGAATTCTCGCAAGATATACTGTGGCATGTTGTACTCAGCGATCGGGTCAACCACGAAACACTGGTAGCGAATGGATCGGTCGTTGGGCCAGTACTGGTGGCATTTTTCGCGGCCCATTTCCTTTATGTCACAAAACGGAAAAAAATAGTTCAAATTCCAAGTCGGAAGAAAAACTGATCGTGGAACACTCAACTCATACCTTTAGCTTCGTGAGCATGACGACGATCGTCGAATTGTGCTCCCAGAGCATCCTCCAAAAATCATCGGTTGTTTCATTAAGCGGACCCTGAGTGGCGATGTAGGCGCCGCGATAACGATATCCATCGATGACGCTGGCGTTTATGTAATCGGAGCCTTCTATGTTACGCTGCGGTTGAAGGCAAACTCTGGTGCACTCGTAAGGCAAAATGTGCACCAGGCGATTTTTGTGCTTGTTGCAGGGCAAGTTGGCGGATATGAAGCGAGTCGAGTCGGCCTTGATGTTAGACAGCTTTTTGAACTCGAGTTCCATTCCCGTGATGTTGTCGATTTCCGGCTGCATGAGCTTCTGGATGTGGGAGTGCAAGTTTCGTGCTGGTACCTGAGACAAAAAAGATCCAATTACATTCAATCCTTTAAAACAATAAATTATCCCTGCTCTCTCAGTTTGAATTAGTGAAATTTTGTGTAAATTCAATAAGACTGACCTCGGTATGTCCGCAAATGACGGCTTCCAAAAGAGCGTCGTGGATGAAGATGTACTGGTCCTCGGTTTGGACCATGTAGTTGCGTTGGGCTCGAAGGCAAGTGACGTGGCCGTAAATGTCGATCATTTTCTCATGGCGGATGCGCTCGAGCATGGAGTCGATGACGATGAAGCAGCCGGTGCGACCGACACCAGCGCTGCAGTGGACTACGAGGGGCCCGCTCTCGGGTCCGTTCAAGGACCGCACGCGCTTCAAGAACTGGAGGAACGGGGCTGGGTGCTCCGGGACCCCGTGGTCCGGCCACGCGGTGAACTGCAGTTGCTTGATTTCGCGTCGTTCCGAGTATCCCGAACGGCAAACCTGTTATTACAATGATTTATAAAATATCCTAAAGCCATAAATATCACAGACAAAAACCAAACAAACCTGGAAAGTCCGTATGCAGTAGGTCGCGAGCTCTTGGATATCCGTTACTGTGACCGTCATCTGGCCGTAGGTTTCGGAGCCTCGCGCTGGCCAGTACTGGTCACACTTGATTCTTGTCCTTTCCTCCAGCTTCGTCATCATCACGATCGCGCTGGTTCGGAGTTCCCAACACATCCTCCAGAAGTCTGCCACGGTTTCCTGGAGTGGTCCCTGGGTTGCTACGTAAGCGTTCTGCTTCCGGTAGCCGTCGCAGTAGTTGGCATTGATGTAGTCCGAGCCTGGTATGCCGTCGATCGTCTGCAGGATGACCCGGGAGTGATCATACGCAATGACGTTGGCGTAGCGATTCTTCGAGGTGTTGACCTCCATGTTGGAGTGGTCCCAAGTGAACTGTTGGCCGGGCTCGATGGACTCGTACTCCTGGCTGAATTTGAGATTGTCGTTGGCCTTGAGACGGTCGATGTGATTACCGAGTTCGCTGATTGGGATGGGCGGATGCGACATCATTCCGGGCGTCTGGAAGTTTATGCGCCGCATCTCTACCGGGTCCGAGGGCGCGTGGTTCGAGCTTATGTCGGCTGACATCAAAGGACGGGTCACAGCTGCTTGATCTGGAGTCTTGCAAGGCTGACGGCGTCTGGAACAGTGCGATTTGTGTCATGTTATATTTCTATATGGCCAGGGTCCTATTCTCGATTGTAAGTGGGATCTCCGAAAACAGTAAAGGATAGAACATAACGAGGGTCATTCTGCGCATGTGCGGCTCTTATATCTGCTTTCAGTGTGTCAGTGTGTACATACATGCTTTGTATGTATGGAATGTAAACACGATATTTTAAACACGTGGCTTGTCAAAATAGTCAAAATCTCAAATAATTGCGAGAGCTTTAATTTTTTTTAGGAAAATGACAAGTCAAGTAATTCGTTTGTGAAAATGAGTATATTATTGATCTAAGTTATTCCAATTAGTAAAAAATTGGTATTTGAGCTCACGCAGGCGCAGAAAAAAACGAGTAATCAAGTAGGACAGAGAGTGTCGTCGGTACTGTGGAGTTGTCGGAGAGACATCTCTTTCTCCTAGTCATATAGGAGTATTACATATATGGTTATGACAAAGTTGTTATTTTGAGGTTAGAATCAAAAATTTTAAACTTGGCTCTTAGGTGAAGAATCGCATTCAGAGTATATGCGAGGACACTATGTAGAGTAAAGTTTTCTCAAATGGGCCACCTAGGAATGTGGACAAGAAAATTTTTAGGGAAAAGTGTTGTAAAAAAATACAGTAGCTTTGGGGCTTATAATTTGGAATTTTCGACGGTCTGGTTATTGAGCTACGATTTTTCAGTTGTTGAATTTTGAATTTTTTAACTTTTAGAGTCCATATTTGCCTATTTTTTGCATACTTATATAGCATTTTATTTTTGTGATTTTTAAGTCACTGACATCGGTATTTTTACTTTCTATGACTAAATATTTCGATATTTCTTCAGTATTTATACAACTTGAAATATTTTCCGATATTATGTATTTTTATGAATCTTTTTGGGACTCGATGCTCTAGGAATAGGAGTTTGTATTGTATTGTATCGTATGTATAGTATTGTATTCCATAGAGTTCTTGGGTTCTCGTATTTGGTATTATTTTTGTAGATCTTCAGTATTTATATGGTTCACTCTATAGATAGGTAGAATTCGTTACTATAGCATTGAAGATTCATTATTGCAGCAAGCGCGAAATTCGTTTAAAACTATCTCGATGAAAAATTTTAATTGTTGCAAACGCTTTTTGAGATATAATTGATTATTGCACCAACATTCGAAATAGATTAATTCCATTACAGAATTCGAAAAATCGATTTTGAGTAACGACTTGAGAAAACTTGACTTGTACCAATAAGCATTGTTACACTGATCACTATCGCACTTAATACAGCTATTTCTTCGGGACGTAAAGATGGCCAGGATTCTGCGAGAAAATTAAACGTGCAATCTAAAACATTTCAAAACGCTATTTCCAAGTTCTCCAATTATTTTCGAGCGTTTTACGCTTCATTCTCTACTTTAAAACTCGTGGCACTGCGAATTCGCCAAGAACTTATAATTGTTGAAATCAAACTTCGCCAAAGTTCGGTGAGATATAAATCTGAAAATGCGCGGTTTTACTAGAGAAACTTCGTCTTTGAATAGTGTAACGAGACTTTTGTTACCGCTCGAGAATTTTTCGAAGCTGGAAAATTATACATTTTGTTATTTTACTATTTTCAAGTTTACATTGGTTGAGAAAAAAATGAAGCAGTCTTTCAGTTTTTAATTGTGCAGTTGAGTATCTGTCGTTTCTTAACTTTTGTTATGAATTTCCCATCTTCCAATTTTGCGATTCTAGTAGTCATTTAAGTACAGGTAAATTATTGGAAGAGAAACTTACTTTTTGACGACAAAAAGTAGAACGAGCAAAGTACTAAGTCCCAGAGCTGCTAGTATTGGGCCCACAACCCAAACCATTCCTGGTTCTTGGCCACTCGTTTTCACTGAAACGTCGGGGCTTCCGTCGACGGGAATATTTGGGTTCGGTCGTCGTGGAGGATCACCCGGTGGAACTTCTCTCATATCCAAAGATAGTTCCTCCGAAAATGGTGATGACGTAAACAAATGCTGGAAATCACAATTTTATTCATCAGTAGTATGAATATTTTAACGAGACCAGCAAAAATAGTTTTGGTACGAGTCCAAAGTTTGATGGTCATCAATTTCATATGAGTTGGGGATAGCAAATATAAGTTAGGGCAGGTCACTAAAAACCGTTGCTGTACGTTGAGAGACAAAAGCTTCACTCCAAGATGTCCAAGAGTTTCAAAAAATTGTTTTCTGTTTTTTTATTTGAAGCTACACGTATTTGTGTTGACATTCGTAGTCAAAGTTTTAATTCAAAAAATGTTGACATAATATAATTAACATCTCTGCATTTTATGGAAACATCACAAGAAACGTTTCAATCTTTGTATAAATTTTTGTACTACCCTAAAATGAAATTTTTTCATTTGTGCTTTTACACAGTGTACAGAAATGTGAATATTTTTTCTTCTGAGGAAGAAATATAATTAAATAATACGTTTTAATTACGTTAGAAAAGTCTACTCACTCTTTTTGGCGTGTCCACTACCGCCCTCACGAAAATCCTGTACTTCTTGTTTCTCTCCAACTTCTTATTTACAAAGCCTTCGTAAACATCCCCGGTCCCGAGATAAAACGTATACGGAATTTCCCTGTGCGGGAATTTCGCCGCAATATACGGCGTGTTTTCGTTGTCATGCTTCGCCCCGATTCCGGTAACCATGTCCTCGGTAAACTCATCCGGTTGTTTGCCCTCCGTAGATTTATCTTTAGGCACGACGATCAGATAGTAATGCGAAATCGGACCGTACTCCTCGGAAGCTTGCGGCAAAATTACTTGGATGTCTTCACCGTTAGAGACGCCGTAAAAGTCTGGTTCTACCATTGGTTTCGGCGCCGCCATTTGCGTGGTTACTGTGATTTTCGCGGGCGGTTTGTACGAACCATCCTGGGGCACGGCGCTGACGTTGACGTTGTATGTGGTGAACGGTTGCAGGTCGTCGATCGTCACCGAAAGTTCGTTGGGGCCGAGTAAAATTTGACGACGTGGGATCGTTTGCACCTTTGGAGAAATAGAAAATGTTTGTTTCCACGCACACGCGCGCGCACACACACACACACACAGACACATTATAAATAAACTCCCCCCCCCCACCGCCGCCGCTGACATTTTTAGTCCAGTGACTTAAGACTTAACACTTGAGCCTGAAGTGTTAAGTGTTAAGTCTTGAGTCTTAAGTGTTAAGGTTTAAGTCTTAAGTCATAAGTTTTAAGGTTTAAGTCTTAAATGTTAAGTCTCAAGTTTTAAGTGACAAGGCTTAAGTTTTAAGTCTTAAGTGTTAAGTCTTAATTGATAAGTCTTAAGGGGCGAGTGTTAAGTCTTAAGTGTTAAGTCTTAAGTCTTAAGTCTTAAGTCTTACACACTTACCTGAGTCATCCCCTGGGAATCGACGAACTCCTTGACAGCGTCAAACGAAATTTTGTAGTTTTCGGGTGTGAGCCTGATTGGCGACGACCATGACAGTGTCATCGAGTGCGTGGACGAGTCCGGGGCCTGCAGCTGCAGTGGCACGTCGTCGGCCTTGACCTTGACCAGAATCTTGGCGCTGAGTTTTCCTAGCTGATCGTTCTTGTAACGCGCGGCGACCGCGATCGCGTACGTCGCGAACTTCTCGAGATTCGTCAGTTCTGCGGACTCCGTGAGGCCGATGTTCTTTTGCTTCCACTCGTCGAGGTCTTCGACCGCGGTCGTCGTGTAGAAGATTTTGTATCCAAAGATGCGATCGCGATTTGGCACTGGCTCCCACCAAACCTCGACGCTCGCCTCAGATGTCGCGACGGCCTGCACGGACATAGGGGCTCGGCCTATGTCTTTTTCCGTGGCTATAGTGATTTTTTCCGAAAACGGACCCGCGCCTTGAATCTGTGAAATGCAGTTGATAATTAAAAATAATCATCATTTTGGTATCGTGAATTACATCCATTAACGCATAACTGGACACTTTTTTTACACTCTTTTCAACATGTTTTTTTCGATATCTAACAGGTTGGCTGATAAGTCCCCGGTCTGACACATAGATGGCGTCGCTAGTATTAAATGCATATTATTTTTATATAGTACCAACCTTCAAATG
>JAPYZL010056907.1:0-20441 GCA_030522825.1 Platygaster orseoliae | reverse complement strand
AACATTCATAAATCACGGATCAGGCAACTTTCTTCCCTATGATCCGGGATTTATGAATATTTCCCTAGGGTTTTATTGATAACTCCCGCTGATTTCCATGTACTCCAAAAAGAGGATTTCGTTCCTGCATTCCATAAAAATGAAGTGGCCACTTTTACACATGCATGGGAAAAAATATTGTATGCTACAGAGACAAAAAAGATGATTCCTTTGAATCATCCTTTTTCTTCCTTGTAGCATAAATATCTATTTTCTGAGATTTACAGAAAATAAAAAAATGATGCCCCGAACAAGAAATTTTCGAAACATGTTTATACACTTGTGATTTTGATTCTTATAATAAATGGCAAAATTCTTATAAAAATTAGAAATTTCTCATAATAATCCTGTTTCTTATGAGGTCGACCTTGAAGAATTCTAATAAGAGAAAAATTTCTTAGAAAAACCAGTGACACTTTTAGTAAAAATTTCAAATTTTTTCAAAGAAAATATTCAAACCTCGTACATTTCTTATGAACTGGAATTTTTATGAAAAAAATTATTTGTAAACATTTCTAAAGGAAATAAAATTTTATAAGAAAAGTTTTTATTACAAGAATCTTAAATGTTCGACCTTTTTTTTTGAAACGACAAACCCCATCGTCGATGATTTAATAAATTTTTTTCGTTGACGATTTTTACACGGAAAAAACAATATGGTTGTCACACCCTCATAAATAGTAACATTTGCGTCAACTATTTTTATGGTATAGAAAACCTCATTTGTGGTTAGTGCATCAACGTTAACATTTACAGCTATTTTCGTAAAACTTGTGGTAACTTTTAATGTGGTTGCACCAACCACAAGTGAGGTTGTCCACACCATGAAAATAATTGGGGCAAATGTCCCTATTTAGGAGTTTGACCATTTGTGCCATTTTTTGTGTAGGGATTTCGGTGAATTAGCTTTTAAATTTTGACCTTTTAAATAACACTAGTTTACATGAAAAATCTACTTTGCAAAAAAAGTGTTTTTTAGACTATTATGGGGTCACTGAGCACAAAAATATCAATCACTTATTTTTCCATAGAAGCGTTATTGAAATATTTGCAAAAAACTTATTTTTCTTATTTATTGCCAGAAATATCAAAAACAATAATATTAAATACCGTAAAATTTATATCATTAGAAAGGTACACTTTTTAGCTTTACAGTGATATACTACTTTTATCAATCAAATTAGTAGTTTTTAAGTTACAGCTATGGAGAATGTTAAAAAAGTGCATTTTTCAGGATAAATAGTTTTTTGAAATTTTCAGTAGCTGTAACTAAAAAACTACTGATTCGATCGATAAAAGCAGTATATCACCGAAAAACTAAGAAGTATACCTTTTTAATAAAATATATTTTATGTTTATAAAGTCAATCGTTTTTGATATTTCTGGCAAAAACTGAGAAAAACATGTATCTTGCAAATATTTTGATAACGCTGCTTTGGAAAAAAATGATTAATATTTTCGTGTTCAGCGGCCTCAAATTACTCTGAAATACTCTTTTTTTAAAAGGAAGTCGCAACTAACCAAAAATTTGTAAACTAGTGTAATTTATGCTAAAATTAAAAAAAAAAAAATTCTCGTGTGATTTTTCAACATTGTCAACTTTGTCAACATTAACATTTTTGATTTTGACTTTTATAAAAAGTGCCAAAGGAGTTTTCGACTCGAAATTGAAAAAGGAATATCAAATTTCATTCAGATTCCGAGATTTCGTTACACCCTGTATGAGGTGTAATGGGGGCCACGTGTACGTGCATACGCGCACGGAGATCGCGCTAATGACACGCTCCGGCTGCGGAGCCACAGGTCCCACACTCGCGGCCCCGACCAACTACTCGGCCGTGGTTGTTTCCCGGCGTCTCGTCCTCTCTCAATGAATAAATTGTTCGGCCCTTTCAATGTTGCTCAACTGGCCGGGCATTATTCCGTTCCGCCGTAGGGGAAATGCCGGAAAAAAAGCCGGCATTTAGCAGGGACGACTCGCACGCTCAATTACGTTGTCTCCGGCTCGGAAATGCGCGTTTTATGTCGAAGAAAAAAAAAACAAAGAGGAACGAGAAAGTCTTTCGTAATAAAATCCTCGCGAACGTTGAAAGGAAAATTCGGCGTTATTTATAAGATTTTATCAGTTGCCGATGTAGGCGACGCGATTCGAGACGCGCAAGGTCGCTTTCGCCTTTCTGTCAGTCAGGAATGCGAGTTTTGTGTTGGGGAATTTTTAATTCATTTTTTTTTTTTTTTTTTTTTAACACGGAGAAAAATGGTTTGGTTAAAGCAACCATTGATTAAGTAAAATATGAACCCACCAAAGTTTTGAGTACTGCAAGCAAAACTTTGGTTATGACAACCAAAACTTGTGTTAGAGCAACTAATGCTCAATTTTCATGACCTATACTTAAGTTGCAATAACCAATTATTTGGTTGGCATACCTAAGGTTTTGGTTGTACTACCCAAAATTTTGGTGGGCTCATATTTTACTATATGAATGGTTGCATAACCAAAAATTTATCTGTGTAGGAAAATTTAAGTTGTTAAGGGTCTATAAAGAGAAAATGAATATTACTAAATAGAATGATGGTTTTTAAAGTATTTGTTTATTTAATATAAATAAATGTAGGTATTAAAAAAACTTTATCATAATTTACACGAAATAATCGTGAAAAATTCTCTGAAATCCTATTCCGTTCTTCTAGAATCTTTCTAGAATTCTATTTAAGTCGTTCTTTTTCTATAAAGGTTAGAAAATACATAAATTAGACTTTTATCTTCAATTTCCCAGTGAAAAAAATTTATTTAAATTATTTATAATATTTTTAATAATAATATTGACATATAAATGTATTATTAATTCATTTAATTCTAATTAAATAATTACTTTTAATTATATATTAAAATAATTAATTGATTTATTAATAAGTTATAAAAAATAACCATTTATAAATAATAATACTTTAAATGTATTTAAAATTTTTTTTTTATATTTGTTGATGTAATGAAAATAAATGTCAGTATTGTTAAAACTATGTCATAATTCAAACAAAATAATCATGAAAAATTTTCTGAAATCCTATTCTGTTCTTCTAGAATTTTATCTAAGTCGTTCTTTTTTACAAGGTTAAAAAATACGTAAAGTAGACTTTTATTTTCAATTTCCCAGTCAAATTTTACTCCTAACGATTTTCTTGGAAATAAAAATATAAACTGAAATTTAAAATAAAATTTTTTTAAATAGGACTGACAAATTGACAAACTTTATTCTAAATAAAATATGACTGAAAAATTATAGAAAGGAGTTTACTTGATATTTTCATGTTTTACATACATGATTTATCTTTTATTAATTTAGTAATGATCTGATTTTTTAATTATAAGAGATTTCATATTGTTGTATTTTTACTACATTGAAAAATTCATAAAAATTTACTTTTTTTCTATTCCTCAGTCAAATTTTATTCATAACAATTGTTTTTTGGAATGAAAAATGAAAACTAACATTTAGAATAAAAATTTTTAAAAATAGGACCAAAATGTTCAAAAAAAATTTTTGCATACAAAATTTGCCTGAAAATGAAGGAAAAAGTCTACTTAATATTTATGTTTAAAATGTATTATTTATTTTCCATTAATACAGCAATTTTAGCAATTCTTTCGATTTCGCAGTGAAATTTTATTAGTTAATATTGTATTCAGAATAAAAATTTAAACTATTACAAAAAAACAAATAATTATTAACTAGGATAGAGACGTTAACGAGAAATTTTTATGAATAAAACTTTACTGAGCGATCAAAGAAAATTGTCTATTATATTAACATTTATTATACATACAAGTCGACTGTGATACCAAAAATTATATAAATCGTCAATAAAATTAATTATAATTATTCAATTCAATTCCATTCCATTTATTCTGCATATAAGTACATACTCGTTGCAGTGAGTTCAATAATTATACATAGTTTTTTACTTACAATTGGTATACGTGTTATAGAGATAAAATACACCGAGAGCTATTTGATCACTCCTTTTCGCCTTTACACATACATTGGATTAAAGTCTGTGTTTATTTTCCCAATCATTTATTATAATTATAATTTCCATAATCCATTCGAAAATTCTTATCAATTTTTCTAGTTTTCAAGGCGAAGAAATAATTTACTAATTCCACTTGAAATATTCAAAACTGTTCTAGAAACAAAACTGTTTTTTTGTTTATAAATACTAACTTTCAATTATTCAAACCCTGAGCCACTTTCAAAAACAAAAAAATTTTCGAAAATTCTTTTTAAAACTTTCATTTCATTCACTCCACTTTTGTACACGTAAAACAAAACGGATATTGTACAACTTCCCGAACTATTTTATCCTTTACAAATTTTTTTATTGTTACAAAATGTTAATGATTCGTAGAAACTTGAATGATTCCATCTGAAAATCCACGCAAACAATAATTTATCTTTCCATCTATCGCACTTTTTCAAGCTGCGTAAGGATATTATACGAGCGGAAAAAATTGCCGTTCCGACTGTTAATTGACGGTTTCCGCACTGGAAAAACAAAGGAAACATTTCGCGAAGAATCGTAATTATCTTTTGTTTTTCATAATTCGAATGTCAATTTCAACAGTATTTTATTACAAAAAATAAATTCTAATCAAAAACATGTAAATTAAAAAGAAAAACTTTCAAAATATCACATGTATTACATAACGAAAATAACACTTGTAAATTGAAAATAACTGTTTTCGTCATTATGAAAATGAAGCTCTATCCAATTATGTAATTTGTATCTTTTAGAATTGCAAAAATTATTTTTCAATTTTGCAGAAAGTGTTTTTTTTAGGATTTTCATGTTCAATCAAACTAGAATCGAATTTATTGTGTGATCTTATAAATAATTAGCTAATTTATTACAAATATACGTAAATCATGGCAAAAAAGTATATTTTGTAGTTTATATACAAAACTCAATCATAAAATTCTGTTGAACACAATAAAAAACAATCGCAAACTCAAAAAATATATTTTTTCGATCATGTCCTTATACTTTTGCATGGTAGTGTATGAATTAATAAATAAAATTACCATTAAATGAATAAATAAATAAATAAAATGATTTCTGCACAAATCAGCACTTAATTCCGAAGATAGCAAAAAGTTATACTATTTTAGTAGTTGTTTGAAAAAAAGAGAGAGAGCAAAAAAAAACGCAAATAGATCGATTAAACGCGAGTCGCGAGAGGGTCCCTCGATACGAAAATAGCCCAAAGGCAATGTCGTCGCATCATAATAACGCGGGGCTCGTAACGCGGATACTTTTCCAAGCAGCCCTCGCTCTTGCGTCACTTTCGTGAGCTGACTCATTTTCTCGAATCTCTTAATTACCGTAATCCCGGCGTTGAGGCGCTTTTTCCCGTTCCCTCGGATGCGTCACGAAACCTCTAATTACAATGATACGCGCTAATCGCCGGGGCTTTCGTGTACGCTCAACTTTCCGGCCAAACTTCCGATATCGCCGGAAGTAAATGATCTTACTAAACGCCCGTGAATTTTTAGTTTTGGTTTCATTACCGACCGGGATTGTTTAAAATTTTTCAGGGAACGTAAGATGGGTGTATGACACGCTCAGAGGAAAAATACAACAAGTAAGGATAGAAAATATGAGGATTCACATAAGTCTGTCTCTCACTTGTTGCATTTTTCCTCTGAACGTGTCATACACTCATCCTTCGATATTTGTCCCTTCGAAATGGGCCGGTGAAAAAAAATTTTTGTCTTCTTTCGCCGGGCGCTCTGTCAGAGAACATTTTATTTCTAATAGAGTGACTAATTATTGGGTCTGCTCAGGTGGAAAATACAGGGACGTGCCGATTGTGTCGACTGTGGAATTCTGATTCATCTTGGCACCACACACAGTCCTAAACAAACATTCGAAATGGGCCGGACAAGACTGATAGAGGGACAAATTTCGAAGGATGAGTGTATTATGAAATGTTCAGGGGGGGGGGGGCGAGGGAGTAAATGTATTATTAAAAAAAATTCTGAACTTATTCTAGGATACGATAGTATATTTCGTACAGCCAAAATTGGCGATCGGGACATGTTCGATTCTAGTCTCAAAGCCCGTCCACGTGTCAAACTTTGAGGTTAGAAGTGGACAAAATGATTTTCAGATTGAAAAAAGAATCTTTACCACTACATTTTGTTGGATTTCAAAATTAAGGATTGGAAATATTAAGTTTATTAATGAGTTTACGTAAACTATGAAAACTGTGAAAACTGTTAAAAGACTGTCTTTTATAGATTCACAGGTTGATTTATTTCACAGATTTTTCTCAGGATTAGTTCTTTTCACATATTCCAACATTTATAAAGTTGTGTACGATTTTTTAATATTTTTACAGATTAGTACATAGATGTCTAGAATGAAATGATCTACAATTCCGTTTTAAATATTTTAAGCACTTTCATAGTTTTTTTAGACAATTATTACAATGAAATTTTTAGGGGGGGGGGGGAGATATATGTATAATTAAAAAAAAGTTGTGGACCTATTCTCGAGTACAAAATAATTTGTAGATTGAAATAACGTTTTTACTTTTATATTTTATGGGATGTCGAAAGTAAAGGATTCGAAATAAATAAGTTTTTAAGTTTCCCGAAACTATGAAAACTGGGAAAATTGTAAAAAACTGTTGAAACTGTTAAAAGACTGTCTTTGATAAATTTATAGATTGATTTATTCCTTAAATTTTCCGTACGATTAGTTTTTTTCAATGTTTCTGAAGTGACAAACATTCAAAAATAAATGAAGTCAAAAAAATTGTGTCCATCATATTTTATAGTTAAAGTAATGAATATTTATTGATATTTCATAAAAATTATCTTATGATACTATTTTTCATTTTAACCTGGAACGTACGTGGAAAATCTATGTTTTTTTATTCTTATTTATTTCTTTAACGTTTGGAACTTCAGGTAAATTCTTTTCATATCTTTAAATATTTATAAAACTGTGTAGGATTTTCTAGTATTTTTATAGTTTTTTGACATAATTATATCTACAAGATTTTAAGTATTTTATGGACTGCTAGGATTATTAGCATTTTTCGTACTTAAAAGTATTCATCAATTTTTCCAGAATTTTTTGTATTTTCGTAGATCTCAGATATTTTTATCAATTTTTGTATAGATCTAGAACTTGATGCTCTAGGATTCAAAACTTCATACGTTTCTGGGATCTGAAAATATTTTTTTATAAAACAGTATTTTTATTGATTTCTAGTAACTATAGTTTTATTCATAAAAAATTCATTATTCATAAAATTTCAGGAATTTCGTTGTATTTTCATGGATCTTTAGACAGATGTTTAGCATTCAATGCCTACGATCGAAAATTTCATCAATTTTTCGTGTAACTCTTAATTTTCGTATTTTTTAGTATTTTAATCGATTCCTCATTTTTTTTATTCTTTATCACTATAAAAACAAATTGAAAAATTTCCTGGTATTTTCATAGATTGCTTTCGAGGTTTTTAGAACTCAATTCTTTAAATCTTAAATTTTTTATATTTTTAAGTGATTTTATATATTTTTGACAAACTTATATCAACATCGATCAAATAATTTATATCTTTCCAATATTTTCATAAATTTCTTATACTTTTACGACTTTCTACAGAAATTTCAAGTATCTGACACAATTTCTTCATTTTTCTCTCAATATTTATGACATCAAATTATTTAAAGAATGCACGAAATTTCGAGTATTTACTCTAGAAAACGTCAAAAATCTTCTATTTCTTCAGATTTTTCTCGAACTAACAAGAAAATTTATTTAACAAGAAAGCCCTATAGTTAAATAACAATTTTGCTAGTCTCAAGAAAAATCTGAAAATTCATGTTCATGAAGTTTACAACGTTGACAAATCATACGAAAATTGTTTTCTGAGATTTACCAAAAACAATGTAAAACTTTGAAAAAACAAATTCGACGAAGCACATGACTAGGAATGTTCTAAACATGTTTATACACTAGTGATTTTTATTCTTTTATGAAATGGCAAAATTCTTATAACAATTAGAAATTTCTTATAAGAATTCTATTTCTTGTAAGGTCGACTTGAAAAATTTCCAATAAGAAAAATAAATTTATAAGAACCAGTGAAACTTCGATAAGAAATTTCAAATTTTTTTAAAGAAAATATTTAAACCTCGTTCATTTCTTATGAACTGGAATTTTCATAAAAAAATTTTTTTATAAACATTTATACAGGAAATAATTTTATAAGAAAAGTTTATGTTACAAGAATCTTAAAAGTTCAACTTTTTTTAAAAACGATGAATTTCATTGTCCATGATTTAATGAATTTTTTTGTCGACGATTTTTAGGGGCTTCACTGAATTCGCTATTTTGAGGTTTTAAATCATTGATGGTAAATCTCAGAAAAAAATTCTCGTGTGATTTTTCAACGTTGTAAACTTTATGAACATAAAAATTCACTTATATTTATTTCGTTCATTGAAATTATTTGTATTTTTTTTTTTATTAATTCGTGTAACTTTTATATTCAAGCTCAATCCACAAATTTCAATCCTCATATTTTTCACATTGCGAAAAATTATGATATATCGCTTCATAATTGACGTGTCAATCCGCAGATCGCGAGATAAATTTCAAACTACAAGTACAATATTGTGAGAAAAAAGAATCTTTCCGTCTACATACTTGGTAATTCAACCCTTGGTATTTCGCTCATTGACTCGTGCGGGGTTTCATTGAGACGAATCTTTGGTTGGCGCTGTTAATGCGTGTATTAAAAGGCCCTCGAGAAATATTGTCGGTGGCTTATCAGCATTCCGCGCGCTCGACTTTCAAGAGGCCGACAGTCACGAGCCGTGCAGTCTATTTATGCGTCTTTTATTCTCGGGGTCAGAAACTGCGATTGCACGATCATGCCGTGGGTCATTTTCCATTGCATCAAAATCAAAATAAATCATTTCCCAGCATTTTCCCAACATTATTCGTGATTTTCACTCCAATTTGACTATTGATTAATGACTTGACTTGAAAATATAGTAATTATAATAATACTGTATTGTACTGTGGAAGCATGCTGAAATATTCTACTTTTTTTATAGAAAAATATATCACAGTTTTTGTCATATTACATAGTAAATATTTCCAAATATGAGAAGTACGCACTTCTCCCACGGTTTAGCGTGAGAGAAGAACTTTCACGTCAACAGTCAGGTAATTCATTATTTTTCCAACTCTCAGCAGGGGTCCGAAATTACATATTCCTTGCGGGAGTTGAAAAAAATGACTTGACTTGAAAATATAGTAATTATAACAATACTGTATTTTACTGTGGAATCAGTCTGAAATATTCTACTTTTTTATGGATATTTATTACAGTTTTTGTCATATTACATAGTAAATATTTCCAAATCATATTGTAGTACTAGATGTTATATTTTGTTGCAAATACACACTGAAAAACCAATTTGGTCGGGAGAAGTACGCACTTCTCTCACGGTTTAGCGTGAGAGAAGAACTTTCACGTCAACAGTCAGATAATTCATTATTTTTCCAACTCTCAGCAGGGATCCGAAATTACATATTCCTTGCGGGAGTTGAATAAAAATTCAAAAAACAAAAAACCTCATTTTCCCATCTACCCATTTCTCATTAAATCAAACCATAATGATAATTAATCTACAAATTTTCAATAAGTACCTGTAAAAACCGTAAAAATAACTCGTTCGATCTAAAATTTCGCAGAAGAACCGGAATTTCTTTTTCGATTTGTTCCCATTCCAGTTCAAAAGGGGCAAAACAAATTTTACCCGAATAAAAAAAAAACACACAAATGTGAAGCGAGAAAAATCGTGCGAAAAAGGCACAACTACCTTGGCCATTGGAGTGATTCTGTTGCGGCGACTGGGGTTGTCCTTGGGTCAGAATAATTTGACTCTCCAACTGATGTAACTCGGCCTGTAGCTCGTTCAGTTTGCTGTTGGCCTTCTTCACGATCGTCGCGACATCCGAGAGCGCCTTACGATCCGTCGCCACCTCCCGCAACTTTTCCGCGCCCGCTTTTATCTTCAACTCCTGCAAATATGCACATCTCCACATCAGCTATCGACTTTATTTCAAATTTTATTTTTAAAAAATTTTGAAATTTTTGTTGCAATTGTTATCACTGGGTTGATATGATTTATAATATGTAGTATATTTGTTGACTAGTGTGGAAAAATGGTCTTTTCCACACAGCGTTTCCACACGGCGTTTATATATCGACCTAATCGTTAAATAACTTTAATACCACATAATGAAACTTCTTGAAAATATTTTCCTAAAGTTGCATTACTTCCTGTCCAAAATTCAGCAATCAAAAAACTAAACAGACTTGACCAACTTAACACACGACGCTACCGCACAGCGGGCTAATTGTCGACTTCGAAAGTCGATAACTCTATTGTTTCCAATCCTTAAGAAAAATTTCTCTAGAACTTAAGTCTCAAATGTTCGCAAAGAATCGATTTCACCCAGATGAGCGCTGATTTTAAGATACCCTTTTTACAAAATATCTATTCTTGTGTCGCGTTAACGCGTCCCGAATTACGCAAGGCGACGGCCTGGGCGAAAATACGTGTGTCCTCGCGTGTGTAAATAAAACGTACGCGTTATGTTTCGCAAAAGCCCGAATTTCGTCATTCTCACCTTGCGAATTTCCCGCCTTATGTGGTCCCGGAGCTCGTCAAGGCGCGCAGGGAGTGGTGCCTGTTCTCCACCCACGACCCCGTACTTGTGCGACAAATCGTACAACACCGGGTGGCTGATGTAGTCGCCCTGAAACACCAAATAGTTTCATATTTAATTTTCCTATTCCCTTCAAAATCCAAGTTTTTCTTTTTATCAATACACAGGGTATCCAACAGACTTTCATTTGAAAAATAGTGCAATTTTATGAGGTCGTCATCACTCGAAAAAATCAATCTCATTTTAAGATGCGACAAAATTAAGATGTTCCCGAAGTATTTAACATTTAAAAATAAATGAAAACAAAAAAATTGTGTCGATCATTTCTTATAGTTAAAGTAATGAATATTTACTGATATTTAATAACATTTACCTAATGTTACTATTTTAACCTTAAACTGAAAAAGAGTGGATAACCCGTTTTTTTTGTTTGTTTTTTTTTTATTTCCATTTCTTTCTTTAACTTCTGGAACTGGAGGCATATAAATTGAAGCACGACTTGAAATTCAAATATTTCTCCAATTTCTGATTTTATAAATGAAATCTATCACCTTATATAAATTGCGAAGAATTCTGGATTTTCGTTTAATTTTTTTATAAAAGTTTTATAATGACGACTTTTTACCTTCATTGTTAGTCAGTGAAATAAAAAATAAAACGGTTCAAGGGTTAATGTAATAATTTTTTTTCCATATAATTTTCAAAATCAAAAAATTAATCAAGAATATTATCAATCTCTTAGTATTTTTGGAATTTAGTTAATTTTTCATTCTAGAAATTTTATCGAAATGAAAACTACTTCGGAGTATCGAGATTTTTCAAGATTTAATCATTTATTGTTTTATTTCAAGTGTCAAAAATCCATTAAAAAAAAACATATCTCATCATTTAAAATTTGTAGAATTACGAATGTTATCAAATTCAAAATTTCTACGAAAATAAAAAAATGTGACATCCTCAAATTATTCAATTTTTTTATTTAATTGATATTTACTGAATTGTATTTCTGTAGCTCAATATTAAGAAAAACTCAGATTTTAAGTATTAAAAAAAATGAAATCGTCAGCAATATTTCAAATACTCCTCTAAACTTCAGTTCGAATGAATTATTCACGATACGATCATGCAAATTATTTATTCATCGACGATAAACAATTACAATAAATCGTCAAATATGTTAGCATAATTACAATTATTAATCACTGCAGCCAACGCTAATAATCTCTTAACATAATTTTATGAAATCAAGTTTCTTCGGCTCGCTGCACATCTCATTTCCTATTTATGAATAGTAATTTTTGAATCAGAGAACTCACAATAATTTATGAACGTTGTTTGATTGTTCATTCGTTTCAACGTTTGCAGCAGATAAAATAGAAAGTTTTCAGAACAATAATTGAAATTCCAAAAAATTTTCGCTAGTCAAATGAATAAAATAATTTATTCATTTTCTATTTCAATGAACTTTTCTGACATTTTCCAATAAATTTTTATTTATTAAAAATCGGCCAATTTAACGATTAATAATAACAATTTCAAATAATTAAAAATAAAAATTATTATAACAATTTAATAATATTCAATAACATTTTAATAACAATTTTAATACAACAAATTTTAAAAATAAACTCTTAATAAAATTTTTGAAATAAAAGTTTAATGAAAATTTTTAATAAAACAAATTTAATAACAATTACATAACAATTTAATAATAATAACAATTTAAAATACAAAATATGATAACAATTTAAAATAGAAAATATAATAACAATTTTTTTAACTTTATCTTCAAAAATGACAATTGAAACGTTCAACAATATACATAAATGAAAAATTTGTCAAGTTTTAAAAAAATGTAATAAATTCACAATTAATTCATTTTTTCAAACTGGCCAATTAAGAGTTTTAATCAATTCAAGCTAGAAAAAAAACCGGTTATTTTTTTCATGAGGTTGAACAAAGTATAATTTTCCATATGAAATTGAAAATTCTACAATTTTTCAAAAACTGTTAAACACCCTGGATCCACAATTGGAAAAAAGTTTTCAAAATCGACAGTTTTATACACGGTCGTTGTTCTAGCTAGTACACTACCGTGCAAAAGTCTTTGGACCCTCGATTTTACATAAATTATAAGAATAAAACTGCAGAAATATTTTTGAACAATTTTTAATATTAAATAGAATAACGTTATCGTTCATGCAAAACGTAAAAAAGTAACTAAAAGAGTTTTTTTTTTCTAAATTCAACTACAAATTTTTTTTTTGTTCCAAAATAATTATTCGATTTATAATCTACGTATAAAATTCTAAAAAATGAAATAAAATCTGTAATAAATTCATGCAGTCTACAATAAACGAGATCTCCTCATTTTTTCAAAAAAGTATTCGACACTGCAAATAAAAATTATACTTGTGCACAGTAGTACCTAATTTAATATCGCGAAATATTATATAATGCCATTTTATCCATGAAATAATAAAAAAACTATACGAATTAATCAGTAAAATGTCGATAATGAAATCGTTAACTAGTGCTTATCGCCTAAAAGTGCTGATTCGTGTCATATTTTTAAAAAAGCAGATAATAAATAAAAAAAAGATCTACTGCGCTTAATTCGGAGCGGAAAAAATCTGCCCTACTACAAGGATTATCATGTTTGTTTTTATCTCTATCTTATCAATTTTAAATCGACTCGAGCATTGTTGAAATTTGACTGTATTTTTTTCCTGCTGTAGCTGAACTCGAGTAACTACAGTGGAAAAATACAAATATTTTTAATTCCCCGATCAAAGTAACTGATAATAAGATAACTGTGATTCAAGTTTTTTACGAGTTAATTTTTCGTGATCGTTCGTAACAAACAAACTTTAAAGTACGTAAATAGACTGCTGATTTGAATATTTTATTATTCCACGAAATTTAATAACGACCAGGAAAATTAACATTTTTCAGCAAATCGAAATAAATGATTTAAATATTTCAACAAGTTTTTAAGTTTCATTTTTGTTAAATAATTAACATGTACATTGCAATTTTTCATTTATTTTATCTGTTGCACTTTAATATAACGCATTTAAATTTTGAGAAATTTATTTAATTTTTTGTTGCTCCAGCCCTGACTTAATTTAAACTTAAAAGTTATTCATAACAAAATCTATGTATACATTGCGCTATTTATATTGAATACATTTTAATTTTTCTACGTAGCATTGATAAAAAAATCGTGATAAGTATGAAAAAACTGCTAACGAAATAAACGAATTCATTCTTAAAACTCATTCGAATAAAAATAAGATGAATTTTTTTATCTTATGCTCAGTCACACCAAAAACTATGATTTCCTTTATCTCATTTTCTGGAGAATTCCGATAAAATATTAGACATGAATGACTATTTCATATTTATTCTATCAAAAAGCCAGTGATTCTATTGAATGAATGGTAGGTGTAGAAAATAAAAAGCAATACATACAATTAATAACGAATCTGCCAACTTTTGAGATTTATGAAGAATGAGGAAAAGCATTATGAATATAAAGCCTAATCTAACTAATAATAATTGCCATTGATCGAATCAGGCAAAGCTTAAATTTATAAATATAAATAATGAGCGCCCGGAAAGCTCCGATCAAAAGGAAGACGAAAACGAAATATTTCAATAAACTTTTTTTATTTAACTCGCCATAACTCTGGAACTAGACATTGGAATGAATTGAAATTTGGACACATGATTCTTCTTACTTTAACGATGCTCCTTGAGTGCAAAAAAATTCATTAGCATTATTTATTTATATATATATATTTTAACTCAGCGCGGTTATTGATTTATTCATACTGTGGCTATAATAATAATGCAATCAACATGGAATTATGTATGGAGACTTCTTTGCTCTATAATAAAAAAAACTTGTAAATAAAAGTTTTGAAAATCTCGAGGTTTTGGGTTAATAATTAATATCATTGTTTATTGTTATTTCAACAATAAATAAATAACGTTAATGAGTTTTTCTGCACTTTGAGAGCATCGCTAAAGTAAGAAGAATCATATCTCCAAATTTAAATTCTAATACCTAGTTTCAGAGTTATGGCGAGTTAAATAAAAAAAGTTTATTGAAATATTTCGTTTTCGTCTACCTTTTGATCGGATCTTCGCGTTACGCCCTCTCCCTTACTTACTAGGTCGAGCGCTCCCACTGTTTTGCTTTCCGGGCCCTCAATTATAATTCATGAGCAGATGAAGAATTTTTTCAATGATAGTTAATTTAAGTAAACTATTGTCTGAGTGAATATCTTCATTAAATTACACATGAATGATGCGTGCGCTATCCATGATGCAAGATGAGAAAAAAATGGTGCCTTGCCCTCTAAAAAAATCATTGCGCTACGTTTGATTTTCTCAAATTTTGTTCGCCACCTACCAAGCAAGGTTGGACGCACTGCCAAAATAACGTATATTTCGGCATCTTTGTCGATTTTATCGATTACGCTCCAATTCCGCTATAACGCACTGGGAAATGAAATCACACAAGTTTTACACTAGCCTCGAAAATTTACTGCCTTAGCGCCAAATCCAATGGTCATCGTAAAACTGGGCGGGGAAAGAAAAAAAGAATAAAATTGGAGTTGTTGAAAGTTAAATGGAGAACCCTCCAACATTTTATTTCATTTTCATGAATGTCAAATAAAACTTTTTTTACTCAACTAATAATATCCAAATTTTAACATTTATACATCTAGTTTTTAGCATATTTTTACAATTTAATCAAAACATCAAATTTATCTATTTTCATTATCTAATCAAAATAAAATACACAACAATATGGTTACAACGCTATCTCAATTTACACGGAAAAAATTTTTTGCAAAAATTACCAAACAATTCAGGAATCGCTGGACAACGGCGAAATTTTGTCACTTTTTCCCCAAAAATATAGTAATTTCTACCATATTTTAGGATTCCTTACCCGAAATGTGGTAAAAATTACTATATTTTTTAGGAAAAAATCACAAAATTTCACCGTTATCCAGCGAATCCTGAATCTTTGGTAATTTTTGCCATAAAATTTATTCCGTGTACTTTTCAAACTCTAAATTTTTCTTCTTTCTTTATTTTCAAATCCTAATATCCATTTTTTTATTACAAATTCCCACTCCAATCCCAGTCTTACGAAAATAAAAAAACTCTCGAAAATCTTGTTTCACAGCAACTTGAAAACTTTTTCGTCGCACGAAACTCACAAGTGTTTTAATCAGGGGCGTTACGAAATCGCGACGATGACACATCGACCTAGTATCTTATCAATTCGAGTCCGTATTTTTCGGTGTTCGCAAAAGGGAGGCGACCGCGTAATTGGCTTTCATTATCCGGCATAAATTTAACGGGAAATGCTTTTTGCCCTCGCGGAAGCGCGTGCACGCGTGGCTAAGCTTCGTGAGCGGAAAAGGTTACCGCTTGGCCGTTCTTTCGACGACCAAACTCGGACTGACGCGACGTTTTATCGGCCAAGTGATAAGACCCGACGAACGTTTTTCAACAGGTACATGTATGAGTAACAGTTCCTCGAAATACAATAAGCATATGTAATACTTGAATGGCCCGGCAAAATGTTAAAAAAGTTTACAACGTTGACAAATCAAACGAAAATTTTTTCTGAGATTTAACGAAAATAAACATTGGAATTATAATAACATTGATATTAATAATAATAATATAATAATAATAAATATAATAATAAAAAATAATAATAATAAATAAACATTGGAGTGAAACATTGGAAAAACAAATTCGACGAATACATTTTCTAAAAATGGTTATACACTAGTGATTTTGATTCTTATA
This sequence comes from Platygaster orseoliae, assembly GCA_030522825.1. Classification (NCBI taxonomy): domain Eukaryota; kingdom Metazoa; phylum Arthropoda; class Insecta; order Hymenoptera; family Platygastridae; genus Platygaster; species Platygaster orseoliae. The sequence continues at coordinate 3,800 of JAPYZL010056907.1, read as the reverse complement.
GGAAATGGCAAAATTCTTATAACAATTAGAAATTTATTATTAGAATTCTATTTCTTATAAGGTGGACCTTAAAAAATTTGAATGAGAAAAAAACTTTTTATAAAAACCAGTAACATTTTTATAATAAATTTCAATTTTTTAAAAAGAAAATATTTAAGCCTCGCACATTTCTTATGAACTGGAATTTTTATGAACAAATTTTTTCTTAAACATTCCTACAGAAAATAAAATTTTATAAGTAAAGTTTTTATTGCAAGAATCTTAAAAGTTCCACCTTTCTTTAAAACGACGAATTTCATCGTTAATGATTTAATGAATTTTTTTTGTCGACGATTTTTAGGGGTTTCGCTGAATTCAATATTTTGAGCTTTTGAATCATTGATGGTGAATCTCAGAAAAAAAATTTTCGTGTGATTTTTCAACGTTGATAACTTTGTCAACATCCGGCCAAATCATGAATATTTCTAAATCAATTTTTCTGGGTTGAATTAGACAAAATTTAGTCGAAATTTGAATTATTCAAGAATATTTGATATAGAGGAAATTTAGTGAAAATTGGATTAGTCAAAATGATGTGTGTTTTAAAGTTCCGAACGTTTATAAAGTAAACGAAAATGAACAAAATTGAATTTTCAATTCCACCATAAGTAAAATTAAAAATAATGAGAAACATTAAATAATATTTGTTAAATATCAATAATTATGAATTCTTAGATCTTTTACTATTTATTATATATTTCCAGTATTCATACGATTCAAAGATTTTGCATATTGTAACAAATATTTTTACAGTTCTATAGAATTCAATGTTCAAGGATTCAAAGTTTTTCAAATTTTCTTCAGTATTTTTATAAATATTAAAAAAAAATCATGACTGCATTGGATTTGATAAACTGTTAGTATTTATAGTATTTTATAGTATTTATAAATTTTTTAGAATTTTCCAGCATTTTATAGATTCTAAATTTTTTTTATGAGTACCCAAATAGATTTATGAATTTCCAAGTATTCCAATTAATTTTCAAAAAACATTTTTATAAGTTAATGAATTTCTAGATCTTGTACTATTTTTCGTATATTTCCAGTATTGATACGATTCAAGGATTCAAAGTTTCTTAATTTATTTCAGTATTTTTTTAGTATTTATAACATTTATAGAGTTTTCTAGCGTTTTATAGATTCTGAATATAAAATTTTTAATTTAAAATAAAAAATTGAAATTCAATTTAATTGAAAATTAAAAATAAAAAATTTTATAGATTCTGAACATAAAGTAATATTTGTTAAGTATCAATAATTTAATTTATAAACTAGGGATCATAGAACATTTTTGTTTTGTTTATTTGTAAACGTGTTGCTACTAGCGAAATAGTCATTCTCGGAGATGACACCAAACTAGTTGAAGTTTTCATTAATTTTAAATATTTGTGCATTTTTACCATTTCATAGTCTCGTTATTATATTATATTTCATTATTATAGTGAGCCATATAATAACGGCATAAAAAGGATCACTTTATTGTAAGTCATTGGAAGTGATTGGAAGTTTCACTTCTCATGGCTCACTATACAGTGAAACTTCTTATGATCTACTATAAAATGAAACTTCTGATGACTGACCATAAAGTGAAACTGCTGATGGGTCGCTACAAAAGAAGTTTCACTTTGTAACAAAATCCTGAACCAAAACCAAAGGCGTAGGTACAAAAAATGTTCGGGAGGGTTCGGCTACAAAATTGATCTAACTTTGAAACTCTGAAATTCGTAAAATTGACAAATATTTATACCGAAACCAGATCGTCAAAGATTGAAAGTTATAAAATCCAGGAGAAATACATTTTTTTAATATTTCAGATAATTCTAAAATTTTCGTTTTTTCAGCTGTTCATACAATCATGTAGTATTTTTTGATATTTTTATAGATTTCTTGTGTTTCTATGATTCGCTCTACAGGTTTCTAAAATTCGATGCTTAAGTGTTGAAATACATAACAGATTTTGAGTTTTCAGTATTTTTATAGCTTGCTATGTGCCTCAAGTTCCAAACGTTTATGAAATAAACAAAAACGAAAAAAATTTATTTTTCGTTTCCACCCATTGTTTAAATTAGAAATAATGAGAAACATTAAATAATATTTGTTCAATATCAATAATTATGAATTATTTCTATTACTAGGAATGATAGAAAATTTCTTTTTATTTTTTCGTTTCTTTTAAACGTTTGGAAATTTAGAGACATTAACTTGCTATATATAGTAAAATTCTGGAATTCAACGCTCAAAAATTCTAATTTCAATAGATTTCCAGGACTTTCAATATATCTCGAACAATAAGATCTATGTAGATTTTGAGTATTTTACAGATTTTTTATAGTTTTGTAATTTTTAAGGTCTTAATAAGATTTTGTAGCATTTTATAGTATTCTTAAAGATTTCTAGTATTTCTATAGATTTTCATATTATACGTTTTTTTAGAATTCGATTATTTAAAATTCCAAGTATTATAGATCGTACGTATTTGTTCAAATTTTTTAGAAGACAGTTTTTTGATAAAATTTTTATATTTTCAGTATTTTTTTGAATTTTTTACGATTCGAAATACTTTTTGGCATTTCTATGAATTTCTGTCTAAAAATCTATAATTCTAAGCTCCAGAAAAGTTTCTTAGACATTCAATACTTTCGTGAATTCTAGCGTTTTTTTCATTAATCACTGGGTTCAAACAATTTCTTTAATTTATTTTTTCTACGTTAACCCAGTCAAATATTTATAATTATAATCCTTCTGAAGTTGTTTTATATTCCTATTTTTATTATTTATAATTTTTCAATTTCAATTATTTTCAGTATTCACAGTTGTTTTTTATTCCTATTTTCATCCATTATTTCATTTTTAAAAATCATTATTATTAAATCAACACCTTTTTCTTATCGTTTGTGATTTTATTGATTTTTGACTTTATCGTTCGTATCTCTTGTTTTTTTACGTGAAATATTATGTTCATAAAATTTTCAACGTTGACAAATCACACGAAAACTTTTTTCTGAGATTTATGAAAAATAATGAAAAACCTTGAAAAAACAAATTCAACAAAACCCCTAACAAAGAATTTTCTAAATGGCAAAATTCTTATAAAAATTAAAAAATTTCTTATAAAAATTCTATTTTCTTATAAGATTGATCTTAAAAAGTTCTAATAAAATAAAATTTTTTTCATAAAAACCAGTGACACATATAAAAAATTTCAAATTTTTTAATAGAAATATTTAAACTTCATGCATTTCTGGAATCTGGAATTTTTTGAACAACATTTTTTTATAAATATTTCTACAGGAAATAAAATTTTTTAACAAAAATTTTTATTACAAGAATCTTAAAAGTTTGACCTTTTTTTAAAACGACAAATTTCATCGTCGATGATTTAATGAATTTTTTTAGTCGAATATTTTTAAGGGCTTTGCTGAATTCGCTATTTTGAGGTTTTAAATAATATTATTTTTCTCATGCATCCGTAAAAAAGGCCGCTTTATCTTTATGGAATGCGGGAACAAAAGCCTCTTTTTGGGGTATTCGGAAATCAGCGGGAAATATCAACAAAAACCCTGGGAAACATCCATAAATCACGGATCAGGCAACTTTCTTCCCTGTAATCCGGGATTTATGAATATTTCCCTAGGGATTTATTGATAACTCCCGCTGATCTGCAAGTACTCCAAAAAGAGGATTTCGTTCCTGCGTTCCATAAAAATGAAGTGGCCACTTTTACACATGCATGGAAAAAAATATTGTATGCTACACGAGAC